>JAQFYU010002858.1:0-11012 GCA_034694905.1 Ceratophysella granulata
TCGCGAACACACGGACAGACGGACGGACGGACAGACGGACAGACGGACAGACGGAAACTCCAAAATATAGAGTAGATTTAGCATTACGTAGCACAATCCCTCGTATCTCGACAAAACACGAGTATAACCTAACCTAACCCAATCTATTTAACTCTACCTTAATTTCACGCTACATTTCACGCTTAAAGGTTACCTCCCAACTGTCACCGCCCAATTGTCGTATAATCTAAAATGGTACATACGCATTTATGGTAATCAAAATTTAGAACTTAACCCAATATACTGTATTTAATATCTATATATTTTTTTCCATTTTAATAAAAAGAAGCTTATCATTCTTATACAGATTTCACCTGAACATAAAGCCTAGGATCGATCACTGTTGATCATCTGTGATGGTATTTGGAATTTATCTCAGGGTCAGGTATGTCTAGAATAAGACGTGGGCATTCGTCTATTACGAGATAAGAGATCTGGAGAGGGTGACACTAAATATTTATTAGAAAACCAGGTTTCCAGGTCTGAGAGCGTGACAAACTTAAATCCGTCCTAAATGGTATTGACTTAAAGAATGGGATTGGCTGGGATAAACGTGAACCTGTGTACGTAAACTTGTTTTCCCGAAATTCCAATTCCCGTTGGCAGACAGAGTGGAAAGCCTCCACATTTCTGCCCTCTTCAGCACAGGCGGAAAAGAAGCTTTTGAGTTGATCTTTGTTTTCATTGTTTTCCTTCCCACAAGCTGATGTGAAGTTGAGTCCAGGCTTTTCCTTCGTGTTGCGAAGATTCATCGCGCACATTACATGGCTGCGAATATTCATCGCGCACATTTCATCGCGGCGAAGATTCATCGCAGCGAAAACTCATCGCGTCACGTTTCATCGCGGCACATTACATCGCATAAGTTGACAAATATTACTATTGATTCATTTATTCAACAAATACCACATATTATTTGAACACATAAAAAATAAGTTATGAAATAGTTTGATTTGAGTAGTAAATTGGTAGCAGATTGTACTTTTAGGAAGACTCAAATTATAGTTCAGGTGTACTTGCGACTACCTGGCTTTCTTTAAATAAAATATTGTTCTGTATTGTGTAATTCGGACTTGAGCATTAACAATTATTATGTCTTCATAGAGCATTAAGTTCATACCGAAGTAAGTCGGCGCGGTTCCAGTAAGACATTGTTAAATCTCTGTTGAGTACAAGTAGTTTGTACACCGGAGCAGGCAGATAAACCTTACATCTATTTTTGCCTTGCTAATAATGATGTGTCTCTTGTTTGTGTAATTTTTATAAATAGGTAATGTAGTTACATTTTGAAAGTACTTTTTCACTATATTGGTTTCGGCGTGTTTTTATAATCTCTTTTTTTTAGGTTCTATACAATGCTGCAGATTTTTGTTTTATGTGATCAAGTAATATGTGATATTTGTTGAATAAATGAATCAATAGTAATATTTTCCAACTTATGCGATGTAATGTGCCGCGATGAAACGTGACGCGATGAGTTTTCGCTGCGATGAGTCTTCGCCGCGATGAAGTGTGCGCGATGAATCTTCGCAACTTCCTTTTCCTTGAATCAACAACTTGGTTCGTTTCTCACTTTGAGCCCTTTTGAGACTTTGAGACATTGATTCCTCTCCGCTTTCTTCAATGGAATTCAGGATCAGCTCTTCAAACAACAACGTTGACACGTGGATCAAACTATTTACTCTAAACAGCCCATTATTACTTTTCAACAAAGGCTCACCAAGCGTAAATCCTTCTTTCAAAGAAGTTGAACATGCTTAACGTCATGCAAGAATCTGATCCTAAATTCTTTTGAGGTTTCTAAAATATTGTACGAGTTAGTTTATGAATGAGAAAGTCTCTGTATAACTCAGATCGAATTGTATCTTGTGAAATGAATGGCAATCATTATTTGTAGGCCATAGCGAGTCTATTCAAATTCGTATAAGGCAGGTAAGATATTGGTTTGACTCGGAATTCAACACCGGAATCAAAAAAACTATTCTCATGAAATGGATAACAACTTCGAAAGAGTGAATACTTAGAACTCACGTGCGAAAACACGCTTGAAAACACGAAAACATGTTTTGATTCAATTATTTTAAAACCTCAACAGAATTAGAAATGGAAACCCACAAAATGCCATAATAGCAGTATGAGCTTGAATTTCCAATTTGTAATGTATGCAAAAACTTCTTGACAAACTGCGAAACAGGTTCAAAGTTGCCCCAGATGGGATTATATTTACGGAAATGACGCCAGTCAGTTTCTACTGAAGAGTTTTGGAGTCAATTTTGGAATGATGTGCTATTTGAGACGGATACAGGGTGAAATCGATCTTGTTTACTCAGAATCCGTCCAGCAGCTCGGCTTTCATGTCAAGTATTGCAAACTCACGTTGAGGACACGTGCGTCAAAAATGGACATTGTATTGCAGCCATCATCCTCGTGTTGCAATCACTTGTGAGCTTGCTGTGTTTGTACCAACTTGTACTTTACACAAATATATTACAAAATTCGACAAGTACAAATATTGGTCAATGGGATTGTCCACTGAAGTGAGGATTTCCAACGTTCGAGGCTCATTGTAGAACTTTGAACTAATTGTAGGCAGAGTTTGAAGTGTAATTTACGAGTGTATACAAAATCCTTGATTTCTAATTCCAGGTGAAGCGTTGGGCAAGGGATATCGGCTTGGATTCGGGGATTGTTCGGGTCTCGTCCTTCCAGCAAAACAATAAATTCAGAGAGTTCACCCCATGGCACAACACAATTGAATTCGGACTCATTCTCGCTTTTGTTCTGAGAATCTTCCATCTCAGCTCATTAAAAATCAGCTGCGAGAATTATATATGGGCATTTGAATTATATTTCATGAATAAATCTTGAAATTGAATATTGACCAGTTCTATGTCATTCCCAAATATCACTCGGAATATAAAACTAAAACGACAGCATGATCAACTGATTTTGCTCGAGCAATTTATTTAATCAAGCAGAATTTACAATCTATCGAACTACGGAAAAGAATTCGGGATTTAAGCAGGGATATGCTTATGCGTGCAATCTTCAGGTAGCATAATCACAATGATCAGAACTTTTTGATACGCCTTCGTGCTTTTTACTGTCACGCTCACATTCTACTCTGGAAGGCATTTAAAACCATTGATCGGAAAATGAATTAAACTAGAATTTTTGACTTTTACTCAGTCAGTGGGCTAAATTTTAATTTTGTGCTTTCACTTAATAAAAGTTTCCAATCGAGCACATGCCACTCTACGTGCTGTGTACACCAGATAGATCAGCCAAGCATGTTTAACAGTTGAAGTAATAGTAACCGAAGCATTGATTTCATTTCCCTGTGATTTGGAAACGGTTTGAAGCGACGTTTTGTTGGATGTCCCATTCCCAAACCCGTCCGCGTCCATGGTTTACGTAAGTGACAATCTGCAAGTTCCGCTATAGCAGCTGAAGTCCTCATCTTTCTTGTCCTTGTTCACGTAGGGCTTTATCTTCGCTAAATTCTCCAGCATTTTATTGAACCGTCTCAGCTTACAACCAACGTACCCTCTTGATTTGAAACCAGCTAGAACTTCGTCAACGGCTCCGGGAAAAAAGAACAGGTCAGACGTAGAACGGGAACCCAGGGTTCCAGCTGCGTTCTGAAAAACTTCCCCATCGCAGATTTGCTTCTCCTTCAGGAAGCAAATGCCTTGACCAGAGATGACCATTGGATGGTCGATAGTCTTGGTCTCGTCACAGAGGCAAATATTGTCCTTGCAATGAGAGTTCCTGTCAATGCAGGCAGCTGTAAAACCAGGTTTGATAGTATGTTAATTCGAATAAAACAATAATCGTGCGACCTCAAGCCTCCAGGGAATAGGGAACATACAATATGTAGAATAGAATATAACCATCATCCATCTCATCTCAAACTTACACCCAAAAGTTCTGCATTTTCCACGAACTCTTCCAGGGGCTGGCGGATGTACCTGACCCTCAACACAATCTTCGCAAATATTGAGCAGCTGTTCAACTACATCTTGCTCCTCGTAACTAAGAGCAGTCAGGGTTGGTGGAAGTGGAAACAGTATCAAGCACACGAAGAAACGAGTCAAGTTTCGATGTCGAGGCATCTTTGAACACACTACACTACCACACCAAAAATTGCAAAGAATTTCATTAGGGCTTTATTTACACCATACTTTGTCATTCGGCTCGGCCTCTTATTGTTAATAATTTTTTATTCCAATTTTATTCGCAACTCACAACAGAGTTCTGAATTTGCATAATAATTTAGCGGGTTACAGTCAGTACAGTGCAGTGCTGTACTGTCCCTACAATCATCTATTCTACACTTTCAACATTTTTTATTTTAGTTCCCGCGAATATCTAGTTGGAATAGAATTACTCCAAACAAACCAAACAAGTCGAAATACCCTGGAATTACTCTAGAACCTATTAGCATTGTCTGTATTACGTTGCTATGACAATCGAGTTAAATCCCCATCCCCAAGTCATAGCGCGACGTGAACCCATGGAGCCAAGTGCACCACCTGAGTTGTTTTTAATTGCAACTTGTGCATAACAATTACATACAATATGGGTTGTTAAAACTTCGAAACTGTACACTAGTTGCTAGTAGCTGGAAAATAACATCGAGTGCCTTAGCAGATTGCTTGGGCAGACGTTTACTCGTCCATGACACATAATTAATTGCGTGAGTGGCATTTGGGACTTTTCTTTGAAAGTGGTTTACTGATTAGAATCTCTTTTATTGCCTGGCGTTTTCTCTTTCCAGGAACCATTTTGGTCTTCCATTCAATTATGCCCACTTAGACCAGCACCCGCATGACAGAGACGCTTGAGGAAAAGTCGTAAAAGAGAAAGCATTGGATTCGAGACAAGGTGGTTCCTAATGGAATAGGAAATGAGGCCTACAATGGACTGGAACCTCGAACACCCACACCCTGTAGAACAATACAGACTACTACTCCGCACTTATGAACTGTTCCTTACAGAGAATCTTCCTCCTTGCGTCGTTTTGTGTACCAAGCGTCAAAGACTGAGAATTTAATTAACTAATTGGTTGCTCTAAGCAAAATTTAATACAATTTCCGCTTCTTTATGAACATCCAACTTTCGTGATTGAATATTATTGTAGAAAAGCTCAATAAGTACTCTATGAATGCGCAAAGCTGGTTTTAGAATAGCATGGTGTGTCTTTGACATTTTTGAGTATGTATTAGAATATTATTCAGATTCAGTTTTGTATTTCGAGCTTGGAGGAGCCCATGATTTGATTATGATGCATCATTGCAAATTAATCAGAATCAGGCAGGTATGCGAGGGCGGGATGAAAAGTATCGGGTCGGAAAATGATGCCGAAGACTTTAGAGCCCCGATTTTTACTACTTTTCATCCTGCCCTTAGTCATTTAAAACAGCGTACAAAATTTATGCCAACAGCTCCAGCAGTACGGCATACGTGCAAATGAAGTGTTAAGCGCCATTCCACTTAATGCCGAATTCTACGTAAATTTGAAGTGTAAATTCTTTTAATTAAAGGAATAAACTCACAAGGTATCTTGGTATTCTTTTATTGCACACTATAAATGGCACAGTACCGTACCTCTAAAATATCATGAAAAACTCAAAACTGAAAAAGTCAGAAAATCTAAGGAATATAAAAGCCCGTTCATCCCACACAACAACTAGCCGAATATGGGCGTACGAATAATCAGGTCTCTAGCCAGATATCACCTTAATTTACATAATGCTCTTTCCAGTCCCAAATCTCATTTCTGTATGGAATGACTCAATTACTGGCTAATTCATTCATCTGGGTAGCATTGGTGGGAATGGTGAGTACAGAGACGGAGGTGGGCTGAGACTGGGAGACAATGGGCGTCGTAGACTGACTGGGCTGCCTACTGGAGCAGAGTATGACAGCATTAGAGAAATATTGGAGCAATTGAAGTGGGATCCTGGGTGATTCTGGGAGCGGACAGACGGATGAAATAAGCTCAGAATCCCATTTCCACCTTTTTACTGCTCCTGCGGAGCTAGAATATGAACAGAAATATTATTATTGGACTCATGACGACGTTCGTTCCTTCTGGCTTGAACCGAAGAGACCTGGGAGCGTGAGAAACTGAAAGTAATGAAATGGAATGTCGGATGCCGGATTCCATTAGCATAATCATCTCACACACTCCTCTGCATCCCATACCGGGTCTTTACACTCCCAAATAACAGTTACACGACAATTACCACCCACCCCGCCGTAACTCCATCCCGGAGGAACTAATGAAGTTGAGAATCATTTTCTACTATGCATAGTTTTTAATTTGAAGGGAAATGCTAGATTCTTTTTTTTAAATTTTGGGTCAAAAATGGTATAACGTCAAATTTAAACGAAAATATGTCATTAATTAATTTCAACATTTATTTTAATGACACTAGAGTGTATTCCAACTCGCTTTAAATAGATAAATTTAATAAAATTCGGTTAGAACTATAATTAATTTAGTAACATACGAGTACTGTAGACTTTCAACAGACATTAAATAATTTAATTAACATACGGTTGAATTTAAACTCACATTAATTTAATTTGGTAAAATTCGGGTGAATTTGACCAAAATTTAATTAAATTAATTTAATGACACTTGAAGTTGAATATCAGCTGAC
This sequence comes from Ceratophysella granulata, assembly GCA_034694905.1. Taxonomy (NCBI): domain Eukaryota; kingdom Metazoa; phylum Arthropoda; class Collembola; order Poduromorpha; family Hypogastruridae; genus Ceratophysella; species Ceratophysella granulata. The sequence continues at coordinate 6,711 of JAQFYU010002858.1, forward strand.
CATTGAATTCAATAAAATTGCCTCTCTGCTATGTTCTTTGAAATATGCACAGAAGTCCTGCTGGGTTCTAGAATTAGGTTAACCGAATTTAAATTTATTTAATCAATCAGCCACTTGATAAATCATCTATAATGAAATCTTACAACAAATAATTGTAGTAGCTGTGTAGCTCATTTGATTTCAAAGAAATTCACCGCGAGCGAAAATGACGCAATGTTTATGATCTATTCGGGAGTGGACAGAAATGATGGACAAGGTTTAGCAGTCTTCCATTTTTTTTCATTTTATTCTTGCTCCTTGTGGTCTTTGTTACAACATATGAACTCTCCGCACACTGCACAGCTTTCTTTTTCATATCATAAAAGTAATTGAATAAGGACGAATGAGACAAAAGTAACGGCATCAAGTGTCCCATCCGCGTTATACAAAATTGAAAGTTATACTCACATGTTAGTTACCTACGTTGGTTGTTTGCCGGTGAGAAAGAAAGAATTGAAATGACGTCTCCGGCAGTATCAATTGAATACTTTTTTGAGCTAATTTCGGCGGGATTTCAATGGAGCATAAAACTCGTTCTATGTATGTATAATTATAGTTAAAACACAGTTTCTTTAAAATAATTAAAACTGCTTTGCTGCGAGTTGCGCTCTGCTTTCAATGACCAATTCACACGTTTCCACATTAGAGATCAGGCCCAGGCCTAGTTCGCGCATATGTCCAAAAAGTGTGACTGAAGTGTCAAAAATACACAAATTCTGATAATTGGATTGCTTTGTAATTGCAGCATTTTAAACTAATTCTCGACCAAATGTCTTCTCTTCTGTGGCAGAATTAGTATATCAGTGAATTTTGTAATTGTTCCATCAAGTACCAATTTCCAATGAGTCAATCGAAGGCTTTTAGGATTACAATATAATAACGCATCACATCAATTTAAACTAAAACTCTCAAACAGAGGGACCCAAACTTGCAACATGAGTACTCCTGTTCAAATACGCGTTATTTGCCGATTTGTAAGTTTATAGTTCTTATATTTGAAGATTACCATTAAAAGGACATTACCTAATGATATCTAGAATTTAGACCGTGGCGTCAGATGGCCTGAGTGACGGAGTGATGTACAGAAACCGAGCTTTTAATTAGAGAAATGTACTCAGCATACTCAGCATGAGTTCTATGTATAATGAAGAATGTCATTTCAGGCCTTTGGACTCGTCGCTTGACTCAAAGTTGAAGAGAAAGAAAGATACAGAATATTGGAGAAAGAGAGCGGAGAATGTCCCGCTTTCTCCAATTCTTTTTACCAAACCAAAAACGTTCAGGATATTGATTGACGACCAGAACTCAGTACCGAACCGAGTACGTTCAGGAATGTAAGTCAAATCGACGTCAAGTAAATAGCTCCTTTGGTTTGGTAGTTATTTAGAGCACTTTTGACCATGGAAGCTATTCAGAACCTGTGGCTCTGTTGAAAAGGAATCGAGATCAAAGAACTGGGATTCATGAAACATCAGATCGTATTAAACGCTTATACAGGAGAAAGCCTCCTCTCAGACAGTGGAATGATGCTAATCCGGGAAACAGGGCTTTCTGTCGAGTCTCCACTCTTGGGACTCTAAGCAAGTCAATTACGAAACAAGGCTCCTTAGCCCAAACATGTCTCAATCCCAAATTCCAACTTTCTTCTTTCTCCACTCAGCCGAAGTGAAGACTGGTGAGATACAGAAGAGCAGAAGTCTACATATACGGCATTACTATGCAGTAGTATAGCGGAACATCAGTTTCCGTGCAAAGTCTCATAATCAAAATGCCAGGGAAGGCGGTTGATCGCATAGCCAAAAGGTTCCAAATTCCAACCTCCAATCAATTCAATGGCCAATCACTCGTGTTAAACACATTACAGAATAAACTGATAAATATGTAAATCATAGTATCGCTTGATTGTGGCTGATAGTGGTGAATTCGATGCGCGTGGAAATACCGAATTTAAAGAAAAAGGTCAAAGTGAAATTCTTTTCTGCCATTCGTACATGCAATTACACGCAATACAATCAGTTAAAATATTTTAGACCTATTAGAAAACACTCACTTAGACATGACGTTTATGACAATCAAACTTAAAGCTGGAGGGATAAACACAGTCGAGTCAGAGGGATGGCTTTTAATCTACGAAATATTCATCTTAATGCAAATTCACAGCTACGATGTTTACATACTGAATATCGGCTATGGCATTGGAATTGGCTAAGGCGCCGAGCTGCTAGCGGTTCGGCATCCGATATACATTTTAGCATAACCCTTCCAGGAACAGAAACGTAGGACGTTTTAGGATTTATTGGCCGTTTTTTACTCTGCACAGGACTTATTGTAGAATCCTCAATAAGAATTATATTTCAGGCAAAGGATATGAACGTTTGCTGAAAGAACTAGGATCTGTTCCTGTTCTGAGTGTTCTGAAGTGAAAGGAAGACACACGGTTCTTGTCTGGAGTGGAGTGCAACTTATGTGAATTTGAATTAGAAATAGTGTACAACTGTACAAGTGCGGATCTGGTGATTGTTTGAATCTCCTCTCATTGAGAAAGGCAGGAATTTCCTTTTCGTTCTCATCTTCATCAAACGGAAGGACCAGAGTGTTTGGTCCTGTCTGTAGTGGGAAGGCACGGGATTCTCATGGAAGGATGATAGAGCCTTTTGGTTAAAATAATGTGGGCTGAGGAATTGAAACGACTATGAAGCGGAGTGGTCGTGTTACGGCTTCCTTGCTAATCCTTGTAGCATTTCTTTTTAAAACCACTGAAAGTTAGAGGATACTTGTAAAGCAGGACTCCGATCTCCGGTTAAATCGATGAACATTCCGGGTATCTGCAACTTTTGATTAGCCGATGGGAAAACAGCTTGCAGTCTAAGAATTCTTTTTCATTCTACTATAAAAGGTGACGACGAACAGCAAACTACAATTTCTTATCAAATTAATTTTGAATATGATTTAGAAAAAGTGCAATTTTAAGAGACAATTGACACTTACTCTTGTATAAGTTTTGACTTTCTCCTAGGGTCTTAGAGTAAGAAATACGTCAAGTCGGCCTGCCAGGTGGAAGGCGGAACCAACTTGCCATATTTGTTACTTTAAACCTAGGACAAAATGTCTTGTTCCAAAATAATCTAAACAATTTTTGAAGCAATATTTTTAGCCCTATTGGCTGCTGTGGTACCGAAGCCGTTTCTGCATCAAAAATTCCTGTCGATATGAAGAGCACAGAGCTGAATTTTGCAATATTGGACTTTGACGCCACAACAGATGCCATTTAAAATCTGCAACCTCTGCAATTCTCCCACTGAATACTGTGAACGAAAATTACACACGTTATTCCAAGGTCCCCATTTATAATAAATCTAATTTACATGCAAAATGAAAATCTGATGTTGAAATAAAAACTCGATTTTTGTTTCATTTAAATTATGCCAGTCAATCCTGTCTGTCTGGGTCAACTGGTCCTTAGAATCCCGAACTGCCTATTCATATCAATGACATTTAAACGTTTGACCATGTATACCGCCTTATTCAGCTTCGCAAGTAGAAATTGGGAAACCAATGGTTTGATGGAGCCGTAACGCGGACGATGATTTGAATGTCTGTGTGTGCATAGGCCTTATAGCAGACCTACTTTGATGCCTGGTGGGTGCGCAGTGGTAGCTGAGCCCAGCATTCAAGCGGAGTGCTGAGTTTTGAGTCGTGGGCGAAATCGATTTTTGTTTTTCTCAACTCCTTTCCTTTTGGAGAAAGTGAGCGGGTATAACGAGGAGCTTTTGTTCTGCCCACTTTAGTAGCACACAACTCTCCCACCAACCCGCACCACACTTGAGCCTTCCCCTCAGTTCATGTAAACACGAACTTTCTCCCAGCCTCACGCCGCTTTCTGAATCATCCCAGCTTCATTTACATCTCTCCCACCAACAAGGACTTCAACTAGCCAGCCTTACGTTCCACACACACGCGTAAGACTTCCACTTTCCTTCCTATTCTAAAATTGACGATTTTCGAGAACTCAATAGAATTACCATCATCACAATAATTAGGTCAGGTTATTTGTTCATACGCTTCCCAAGGTGTTGTGTTTTGTGGATTCATAACGCTGTTAGTTGTTAATCCTTTAGCATCTCATTTTAAATAAATGTTGTGTTGATTTCCCAGCCTGTTTGTTTACATTCTGACTTCCCATTTAGAATTTATAAGTTGGTGAGAAATGAAGCAGTGCAGATGAGGGGAAAGGCGTTTAGAAGTTGGGCACTTTCACTCGGA
>JAQFYU010002859.1:0-11011 GCA_034694905.1 Ceratophysella granulata
ACAGTTTCTGCAAACTATGCCTGATGCATTATGCACTATATATGTTGTACTGGACTTCATCTGCGAATAGTTAATTTGATTCGCTCAGCTTTCCCCGAATCGACTCATTCCATATCTTTTGTTTGTTCTGTCGTTCCGTACTTGTGCTAATATATGTTTTCCCCAGGAAATCACAAATGCTCTGGAAAGTGAAAAGAGAGAGAGTAGAAGGTTGTTCGTAGTTTCCATTTCCCGCTGATTTGGTCGGTCGTAAGTAGGAGGGCGGACTGTAGTTTGCATTGTGGGAGTACTTTTCTCTGAAAGATGCAATTAATAGTCTGGCTAGATTAATTGCAACATTATGTCTCATGGTCTCAGAGTCTACTTTCTCCAGTCCTGATAATGACCCTTGTTCTCGACAAACACATAAACTCTCATTCCTAGCTCCTCGGCTTCCAAATAAATATCATGGTACAGAGAAGAAAACAAAAACCCGTTGTTTTCTCCGCTCCGACTTTGTCCTTAGGCTTTCAGGTGTTGAATTCGTAATCCGTCTTCCTCTCTTGTCCTTCCTACACAACTCCTTGTTTCAATTGTTGGGAGTCACTCAATGATTTATTCAACCAAGCCAAGCGTGACCGTGACCAGTGGACCTACCTACCTCTACTTCTATATTTATGTGAAAACATTTCTGCTCCACTAACAAAACTGGCTTTTGCAGTAAATTCTATTGTTACTCAAACCTGTCGTCAAAACATGGTTAATCTTGGTTAGGTTAGGTTAGGTTAATTGTGTGTCGTTAGATTAAGCGTATTCGTTACATGATAAAACTGGAATTTGCAGTACATACTGCTAAATCTTATCTTTTTTCATTGAGGCTTAGAATTACTTGATTAATTAGCGTTAGGTTAAGTTATTTTAAGTGTGGTTAGGTTACAATAGGTAACTTTAATAAGCGAAACATAGTTAGATCAATTTTGTTTCATACTTTTTTTAAACTGACTTAGCAGTAAATCCTAGTAAGTGAAGTCCGTTTTCAAATTAAAGTCGAATCTGGTGAGTTTGGGTTAGGTTGGATCATGTTACTTGTATGGTTAGGTTAGATTGGATTATATTTAATAATCAAAACATACTTGGATTGTTTTTTATATTTTAAAACAATTCTGGAACATGAAATACTCCAATATTTAGTATTTTTACTGCAGCAGAAAATTGTAAAGTTTATATTTATTATTTATTAACAGTATGTGCACATATGTACACTAAGGGTTTTTCACGTCAGGCTTCGCAAATCTGCGACGTTCGCAACTCTGCGAAATCTTCGCAAATCGTTTTGCTGGAGGAGCATGGGAACTGACTTTGCGAAGGCCTTCGCAAAAGTGCGCGAGTCCGAGGCGTGTATAAAGTTGCGAAGCTCACGCAAAGACTCGAACTCAAACAAGCAAGAACTCTTCCTCTCTTGGAGTCGGTCGTTACTACTAGCAACGACTGACTAGAGTCAAACTGACACTGACTACTTCCGCTGCGCTTAGTGCTTGACGTGTTGACCCTTGACCCCTGCCGCTGCTGTTGTTGACTTAGAAATGGGAGCCAGTGTCGTAGTGGAGTCAAAACGAAAACCGAAAACTTGAGTTTTTGTCAACACGGATAAACAAGACAGATTCGAACTTTGGCGCGAATTGTGCAGGATGAGTGCATAAACCTGCGAAGGATGTGTTCACGCCATATTTCGCAACTTTGCGACATTTGCGTTTGTGAAGGTTGCGCATAGCTGACGTGAAAACCCTTATTATGTACAAAGTTAAAATCTGTGGGATTGAATTGAAAACTAAGAAAAGAAAACATGAATTCGATAAGCCACATTTATCGTTTGTGGGAAGTGCACAATAGTGAACAAGATTATGCACTGTAGAAATACGGCAAGTCCAGCTCAAAATTGAGCGGATCCACTTACCATATTCTATAATATGCAAAGACGAGCATACACTTGTTCAATGATGCGACACCTGGTTCTGTCCAATTTGTTCTTTCAGTACTTAGGAATATAAATGTACACAGAGCATCTATAAATGGAAAACTAGCTGAATCACGCCACAAATCATTAAACAGGTTTAGCAAATTTCGTCAATGTTTTGTATGGTGCAGTTTGGAGTTGTCAATATTAGAGAAAGTTAGTTGAACACAAGCAGCAAACTGAAAGAGGAGATGGATACTCGAGGTTTCATTTAGACTAAAGAGCCTGGTTCCAGATTCTATTTGAGAGCTCTGGTTTCTATGTATATTGACCCTGCTATCAAATCAGAAGGATCCTTGAAATCCTATTATGCTAATTGAATTTGTTCTGGTCGTGTTGGTTTGTTTGTCCTGTGGAAAGTGTGTTTCCTCTACTATTGCAAATGGTATATGGTGTCTGGTCTCTGGGCCATGTATCCCGGAGGATGTTATGATTTGAGCCTGTCCATCAACACTCGGGAAGCGGGAGGAATAAGTGGAATTAGTGTATTAGACGTTTGAGTTGAAGGGATGAAAGTTGTGGGAATGCCTTGGGATTAGAGTCAACGTCTCAATTTTTCATGAAGAGGAAAAGCTGGAGATGGGCGATGGGCGTAAAGGCTCAAGAAGTCCTTTTCTCATTTCTCCTTTCCCACTCGAGAACTAAATGAGGAAAAACAAACAATGGGACAGGAGTAAGTGAACGACTTCCGGTAATGGGCTTCGGTGTTCAAGTCATTTCAAATACTGGGTCGGATTTATTAAGGAATCTCAAAGAATCAGAATGAGTATTGTGTGGACCCAATGGGATTGGTTTAGCTTTTCCGTCTTCTGCGGTACGAGGGTTATTTCAGTTGCTACGGTTGACCACAGAAAAAACTAGGTATTTATTCTAAACTAAACCTTAAAACAGAGGTACTTAGTTGAATTTAATCTATGTGATTTAATGGAGTTCACTGGTATTGAGATTTAATGGGATTTAATGGAAGTGTGATTTAATGGGATTTAATGACATTTAGTGGAATTGGATTTTAATGATAAATAATGAAATTGTGATTTAATGAGGTTTAATAGAAGAAAATACGTTTATAAATCGGGTTCCATCACTTCAGAGGAGAATTTAATGGTATTGCGTTTCAATAATATTTAGTGGGAGTTAATAAGATATTTACTGTCAACTAGTGATATTGTGATTTAATGGGATTTAATGAGATTTAATGAAATTGCGTTTAATGCTATTTACTGGAGTTGTGATTTAATGAGATTTAATGAGAATTAATAGGGGAAAGTCCGTTATTAAATTACATCCCATCATGTCACAGTAGTTGAATTTAATGGTACTGTGATTTAATCGTATTTAATTGTATTTAATGGCATATTTAATGCTGTTGTGATTTAACAGGATTTAATAGCATTTTATGATATTTTGTGTTCGTGATATTTAATGGGATTGTGATTTATTGGAATTTAGTGAGATTTAATAGAGAAAAGTCTGTTTTTAGATTATATCCTAGCACATCACAGTGGAATTTAATGGTATTTAATGGTATTGTGATTCAATGCAATTTCATGTAATTGTAATTCTATAGAATATAATGATATTTGGTACGGAAAATCAAATTTAAAAACATCACAGTGTGATTTACGGGGATTTAATGGGACTTATAAGGAATATCAATTTTATAGCTTGTTGATCATTTTATGAATTAATTCTATCGGACTTTCTTTCTACGTACTTTCTTCAAAATCACAATTCCATGAGATCTAAGGCGGTTAAACTGTCTGGAAGGTACTTAATGAAAAAAGTGTTATACAAATACACAAATCTGGAACTGGGAAGCAATTATCCAGTAATCGGTATAAAGATTTAAAAATCCATTTTTTCATAATTTGGCGCCACATGCGCCCAACTTAAACTACTTCGAATGTCCAATCCGTCTCGTATTGATCTACGTGCAGAGAATTTCAACAGAAATCAAGAAATCAATAAGCCGCATGCCTTGGTTGTGGAAAGTGCACGCGATTCCATGCTATAGAAATGCGGCAAGTTCTGCTCTAATTGGAGCCACGGGCCCACTTGCCGCATTCATTAATATGCAAAAACCTTCATTCATGTCATTGTATCCTGCGGCAACTGGTCTCGATCTAATTGTTTTAGCATTTCAATTCTAATTCCACTGCATAAATGTAAAACCGTCTGTAAAATGCTCGTGGAAATCGGAAATTGAGTTTGAGTCAGGCATACTGAACCAACCCTCGTACCTGAACTTGACGGAAGCTCAAACGGAGTGGCGGAGAAGAAGAACATAGAAACCTTTCTCTCTCACCGGAAAGAGCTAATGTGAACAGCATATAGAGACCATTTTCCTTCTCGGATCTGGAAGTCTGTGAAGATAAGGGTTAGTTGAGGCCCGAGCTCTTGTTAGAGTCCATTCAATAAATTTGCAATGGTAGACTGAGTTGCCGGAGAGAGTTGAACTGAGATGTACGACGACTATCTGTATTTCAGACCAAGTTCAAGAAGTGAGGTCTGATTACATGTACCGTAGGTTTCCAAAGGAGGGACTGGGTACCTACTTAACCTATGTTCTGTATTCTGAGCAGCTCGGATCCATTGCCTCCACACAATAGAGAACTCGGCCTCTCGTTCTCAATGCACCATTGACATTCGGGCCTACTTAATTGCCATTATTGCCAATAATTCTCTTCTCTCCACCACCAGAGACCTCCTCCGCTCTGCCCTTCTGCCTCTTCCCAAACCTGCTCCGTCCATTTGCCTGACTAATCCTTTCAAATCCCTTCTTTTTATGAGGTGGAACTGGAGACTCACTTTGAGAGGATTTAGAACCTCATGATTTGTTGGCTCCAAATGGATGGGCTCAGGTCAAGCCTTTCTATTTACTACTTTCTCCCACTTTCTGATCCCTCCAAATTCACTTGTTATTGTGCTCGAGATGTTCACGGAAGAGAAAGAGTCCTGTACTTCTCCGCCTTTCATTCTATTATCCACAGTCTTAGGACTTGGGTACTGGGATTCGAGGATTTGAGCTCTGCTAAAACCCAGGTACTTAGAAAAATCTACTTCACGACTTGAGCTAAATGGCTATATAAAAAACGAACTGACGTTTCGAGATCTATGAAAGGAAATCAGAGATTAAAAGTGATCCTCATAAGCCTATTTGTTTACGGGACTAGTAGTATCGCGTGTGTAAGTGACACGCTTTTGAAATCATCATCTCTGTGGTTACCTGTGTCAAATTGGAATAGCTTTAAATCCTTATGCTAAAAAAATATGGTACCCTCTCGGCAATGTCCTGTGATACTAATTAATGCGCTCTATCGGGCTTTTCTTCCGCCACTCATTTTTGGGGGGTTTTCTTTGCCTTACGAACGATTTAAAAATGTCAGATTTGGTGATGATGATGAGGCTTTAATTTTTGGATATTGTATATCGTCCAATCAGTCTTCGATGAGGCTCCATTGCGTACTCGGTTTAATTTAAAATAAGCTTTAGCTTAAATGTTGTAAATTTTGATCAAACCTGGAGGGGAAATCATATGTTGGGTCAATTTAAAAAAAATTAAGGCCCAGTAAGTGCGCAACATTTTTTAATGCAAAATTCTAAAATTCTCTTAATTCCATTTCATTGGTTATTATTTACCCACTACTATTGTTCGTCCTCACGAACCTATGGGGTCAATTTTCTTAATTCACGCAAAACAGTTAAGTTATGAACTGTTAGGTCGAAAATTTGAGACTTTTAGCACTCAATTACTGGATTAACTTCATTTCTACATTTCGACCTGACCCAATGCTATTGAATAATTTGCCGACAAGCCTTGAATCACTTTTTTAAATTGGCCTACAGCAGGGTTGTGAGCCATTAAGTTCAAAAGTTTCCAATTTTTTGCACTCAATTCCAGGCTTCTTTATATTTTGTTCCAATAATGTTGACCATTTTCGACATTGAAGCCAATTATGTCAAAAATCAATTGTTTTTCTGCAATTCTACTGATTATACCATAAAACCTCTCAAACTCGGCTAATGACTCGGCCCTTCAACAAATATTTACAAGTAGGTCGAATTTTGTTTATAAAATAGTTACCAAAACTAAGATTACATGAAAACGAATCGAGTTTATTTCATCTGAGTGTGGTGTTACTACTTCATTCTTCATCCACTACTGGAACATTGGAAAGTTGAGCCCTAGCCCTGCCCTAGCTACTTAACACTCGTCCAATGTATGTGACTGACTCTTGTGGATACACGTAGCACGTAACCCTCTCAGGACACACGTTTGTCTTGAAAAGGGAGTAAGTACAGTGAAAAGCTGGAGTCCTGTGGTAAGCATGTGAGGCGGTTCTAAGTTGGTGAAGGAATATATGTTTTTTTTTTTGGTGAGTGTGAGGAGAGGAGAAAGGCCTTTTGGTTGGATGCTGGATGTAGTGCTCTTCGGAAGGAAGATGGAAATGAAAGGACTTATCACTGAATCCAGAATTCCATAATAGCTTGTGTCCCCTTCCAGTGATGAATAGTTGTGGCTTTTTGTGACACGGAGTCGGGATCTCCTTTCTCCGTCCTTCCCTCCACGCCACCACGTCTCCTTCTTACCTCTTTGAACTGGAGTATAAAATTCGAGTTAGCGAAGATACACACGCCTTTTATTCTTCACTCTGTTCCAATTTTGGAGTCAGGGACCTATTGTTCTTCTCCCGGTTCAGATATCCGGTTCCGTCATCAGAATCCCTTCTCCAACTAACATCGTATTGTCTGACCTCTCTTCTTTGTTGTTCATCTAAGCTTCCCAACATCCCTATTATCAGGATCTCGGTTTATTTCTTCCGCATTGGCTTGTAGGAGGCCAGGGATAGGAGAAATTAGAAGCTCGTGATTTTCAAAATTATCCGCAAAAATAAGCTAATTATTTATGAAATTAAGATCACATTTTTTGACTTGATGAATGTTTTGGCTATTGGTAGATCTAAAATAACAAAATCAAAATTAAAAAATTAAAATCCCGTCACAAAATCAGAAAAATCAAAATCACATTTTTGACTAGATCAAAGATCAAAATAACAAAACCAAATACTAAAAATTTAATTTTTTACAAGATCAAAATGAAATTTTTTGACTAGATAAAACCAAAAAGTCACAATTTATAACTAGATAAAAATTTCAATTTTTGAATTAATGAAGTCACAAAATCCAAATTTAGAAATTCAAAATTAAGTTGTTTAAGCGTACTTAGATCAAAATCACACTTTTTGACTAGATAAAATCACAAAATCGCAAATAACGACTAGATCGAAATCACAAAATCACAAAAATTGAAATCACATATTCACTTTGTTCAAAATCAGAAAATTAAAGTAAAAAATAATTATTTTTTTGGGTAGATCAAAATCACAAAACAAAATAAAAGTCACAATTCTTTGACTAGCTAAAATCACATCATCACAATCTACGTCTACCTAGATCAAAATCGCACTTTTTAACTAGCACAAAATAACAAAATAGAAATCATTGAAAAGTAGTTTCAAATCACGACTTTCATATACACTAAAAATCTTAAATGACAAATTCATGTGAAAAAGATGATTTTATAACTCCAAAAATATACATTTGAATTTTTAAAATAAATTTACACGATCAACGTAGCTCTATTAAAATCATCCTCGTATTTACAAAAGCAAAACTCGTATTAGAAGCCGTCCCATGATTTTATAGTCGCGAGTTTCAAAATAGCATGATTTTGTCCATCCCTGCTCGAACCTCGGGGGCATCAATTTAATCATAGAATATCAACTGCAGGATTTAGCCATAAAGTCATGAAATCTCGAGTAGCTGATAAGAATCACGGTAAAAGCCATAAAATCAAAAATATTTACGACCATGATTCTAAAATCAGTAAGTATGCCATTTTTATGTGAAACATCAAATTTTTGAAATAATCAGATTAGTTTGTCCAAGTTCCACTAGAATTTTATTTGAGAAGAAGGTAGATCATTCCATGATACAGAGTAAAAATGAAGCTCTCTCATTTATTATGTGAGCGAGACAAAATATGAAATGCTATTATGCGAAGAAGCGTCCTGTGTCCATGTCCGGACTTGGCTTGGCCTGGGCCAGGGAACTCCGTTCTTGTGTTCGTCCCTAATGCTCTGGCTCCGTTTATATTTACCATAGCTTGGTGACTTGAATGGAATCCCTGTGATTGATGATTCGGGGTTTTGGATCCGAGTCCTTTTGGTGTTTGGTTTTCCAATCTCATAACAGTCTCTTTTATTGCTATCGATCTTAGAGTATGCCTTCATTCTCATTGTATCCAAGAAATGAGAATGTACGCTAAGGATTTCCGTCCTCGGAAAACTAGCCATTCCAAAAAAAAATGGTCACTCCAACTTTCAACCGTCCAATTATAAATAGAAACAGGGATGTTTAGAAGTGTTTGGAATCTAGAATTGGCGGGTTGGAGGTAGTGAGTCCTTGTGATGGAATTTGAGTGTGTAGATGAATTAAATTATGTCACATGAAATTGGCTGTCTGAGCTTAGAACGTTCAGGAGCTAAATTATTGCCAGTTCTGGAATGGGAAGATAAGGAGTGACCAACTGGAATTTAATGGCATCGTATACGGATCAGGAAGTGTCGTAGTCAGGCTCACGCTTCCAGCACACGTCGTCATCGTCACGCGTCTAATGTTCCATGACGCCCAACCCCTGCGATGGCTTGTTCTTAGGTGTATTCACTAACTGACGGTCAAAATCGGTCAAAATATACACTAAAATCCACAAATATGCACTAAAATCTACAAATATGCTCCAAAATAAACAAATATGCACTAAAATTCACAAATTTAAACTAAGAAATGCCACAAAAAAATTTTTGCAATAAATAACCTTTAAAATGTCGAAAAGATAAATGCTGCGTAAAATATTCAGTTATCCGAATTTTAGAAACACAATTAAACGTGAAAAACAGCAAATTAAAATTAATCTGTGACAGTTGTTGACACTTGAATGTAAGAAAAATAAAATAGGCGAAAACCGACAACCAACAAAATTTCTTGAAACAAAAACGAAAACAATAAAAATGCCATCGAAATTTTGCTCAAAAACTGCAAAAATATGGCAAATGCATAAAATTATATTATAAAATTGCAAAAATATCTAAAAACAAAACAAAAAATGCATGCAAATTTAACGATAAAACGTGGCGGGAATTGCTGAGATCTCAAGTTAAAAATTGGACCCCCGAAAATGGTTTTGCATAAAAACCGTTGCCTGCTACATAAATGACAATTCATTGTTCCGACCTTAAAGTTATATGATCATCAAATTGCATTCCATTGTGTAGCCAAAATCAGTTTATATTTTATGTTTACTATTTTGAACTATTCATTGGCTCAAGATTGACTGGTTTTGTGTTTCGCGGAGCCACAATGGTGTTTGACACGCATGTTACGTTTCTGTATTGGCTGGAGAATGATTGATGTGCGTTATTAGAGAAACATTGAAGAGCTGACAGGCTGGTGGGAGAAGTGAGACGAAGAGTTATTAATCACTCTTAATTCCACGAGAAAATTAAGTAAGTATCAAGTTACCCCAGCAATAATTTTGACGAGCTGATCTTCCTAACGAGCAGAAGTCAGGTCAGTTCTATCACCTATTTGAAGTTCAGGTCCAATTAGTTTCAGATTTTTTGGATTGAAATCGGAAGAGATTAAAGTTGATTAGCCCGGGATCTAAATGTATTTGTTGAAATCCAGTTATTCAACAAGCATTTGTTGCTGAAAGCAGAGTTGATCATTAAAGTGTAAGAGGGAAGATTTATACACATGCAAGGTTCGATCGGAATTCTGAGAGTAGCTTCACTGTGGAGGAAGTACTACTTTTCTTCCCTGCTTTCCTTTTGACCGGAAGGGTCTTGTGGAATGGGTCGCTAATTGAAATTATAAAGGAAAACTGGTAATTGACAACAGCCGACGCGAGGTAATGGATTGACTTGTAAAAATATACAATTAAAAGTTTAAATCTGACTTATGCTACTGGTTTTTTTAGTAATGTTAAAATCTCTGTTAAGATCAGAACCTGAATTGACTTTAGTTGAATAGGTAACTAGGATACCAATAGAAATCGAAGGTCAAAAATCAATAGATTCAAAATCTAGTACAAACAAATCTGCATACTTACCTATGTTGATTTTCAAATTTCTAATCTGAAATCTTTAAAGTCAAAACTTAAAATCTCGTGATTTCCATAAAATGTAACGAATTTTGACTCTAAGTTGCTCTCCTTAAATCGAATTCATATAAAAATGTAAACTTAATTGCAAAAATGTCCGTACTTAGAACTTAGAACTATTTAAATTCTGACCTCTTTAAGATCGAAGCTTGAAATCTTGAAATTCTAATATTATAAAATTAGAAATTGGTTCGATGCTAAATCATGCTCACAGCATAATAACATCCAAAGGACCTTACCGGATAAGGTCGGATTTCACGATTTTTTTTGGATTTTTTTGGATTTTGGGCCCAGAAGGGATTTGGTTGAAACTTTCAAAGATTGATCCGCAGATAGTCTGGGTTAGCTAAAACTCTTCTCCGCTCAAGATTTTCAAGAGGGCCCAAAATCCAAAAAAATCAAAAAAAATCGTGAAATCCGACCTTATCCGGCAAGGTCCTTTCGTATTGTTTGAGAAGTTAAGCTGTTTAATTTTGAAATAATTTAAAATCCAAACTAAAACTAAAAAGTTTTTATTTTTAAAATACTATTTTCATCGCCCATTTGGTCAAACACATCACAAAACTTTGAAATGAAGGTCAACATAAATAAACATAAGCCTATCATCCAAAATCTTGAATTTGAGAAATAAAACCATTTTCTTTAAGGATAAATATAAAATCCAAGTCTATTTTATGGAGAATTCAATTTTGTTATTTATTTCAGTAAAGTAAATGACTTCATCAAAATTATGAATTACAATTTTCTTAAAAATCCCTGTGATTACAATAGAATTTCTCAATCTCCTTCAGCGAGTT
>JAQFYU010002860.1:0-11010 GCA_034694905.1 Ceratophysella granulata
TACCTGCGGTACAAGTTTGAAAACAAACTAGAGAAGATGAAGCCTAGAATTTTATCCTCTTAGACTAAGTTAGGAATTAATGGCGGGAAGGTAGAAGCTTAGCACCTCCGATTTTATTTAAGCGTTTAGCGGGAAAATTGGATTTCTAGTGCGAAAACGTACATTTCAGTGCCATGGTAATTGTAAGTATATATGGGTATTACACATTTGTTATTTTTATTCACAATACTAGAGCTAAGAAGCTGAAATTGAAAATGCACTAACAAATCCATCGATTCGAAATCAGCGCACATGCCTGTCGTTAACATGGGGGTAAAAAAGCTTGTCGTTGGGCGACGATTTAGTGGGTTTTTAGTGGAAATGAGGGTCAAAACTGAATTATTTGGGTGCAAAAATCTTTGGAAATTTAGCCCAAAATTCTACAACTTGGACACAAACAATTTCATTTTTCCCAAAGCATGTACTCTTGCAGCACATTCTAAATTCCAGATACATTCTAAATCATTCATAAGACCCGCTCATGTCAACAATTTTTGTTTTGGACCAAATATGAATTCTAAATTGTATTAATCTGTTGCATAAAATAAATATTGTTGGTTCGAAATGGAGAAGGACATTCCGATTCAGGACGTAGCCCTAACATAAGCGCTGGAGTTGTGGTTGGCATAAGATGATGATGGTTGTGTAGGAATTGTTGGTAGTTGTTGGAGAGGACCCGGACTGCGGGAAAGGCAGGAAAAGATTGATGACATAAGATCCTAGTCACCTCCTATAGTGCCCAAATAAAAATCTCTGCACTCCAGCCATATACACATACACAGAGACGAAGAAAAAAGGAAGAAATCGGAGGAGGGCGAGAAGAAGCCGAAAAATAGTTCACGTTTTCTCCAACTTCCCGTATCTGATGATCCCAGATCTCCGGCCCTGCTTTCGGATTATTTCTCCAGGATAAACCTTTAAAAGGTCTTTTGACTCAGATCAATCTTGACTCTTCTCTCCAGAAGATCTTCTTTTCTCAACAACCTTCTTCTCTTTCCACACGGACTAATCCCTCCATAATGTTTTCCAAAGACTCGGACCCAGCCCTACTTCCGGCTCCAGCAACCCGTCTTCGTCCTCAAACCAGCACCACCCTCCCCTATCTCTCGTCACCTCTGCATCAGATCTGAAATCTGAGCATTCTACATCGAAGACACGGGTCTATTTCGGCGTCGCATGAAAAAACAATGAAGGGCCAGAAGGGTGGTCGACAAATCAGATCCCTTGTTCCTCAACAACTGTCCGCTTTCAAATGCATCTCAAAAAATGTCAGGGTTGACTTGTTTTAAATCAGGATATACTGGATAGCACAATAAAGTTGTTGGATATGCTATGTGCTATACTGTGTGATGCTTTGCTGGAAAAATAAAAGAATAAAAATTCTAACAAGTGAAAATAGTTTAGGTTAGGTTAGGTGTGAGAAATTCAACGTTTTCCCAAAAATGTGGGATAATAATATGTTTCTTGTTTGAGGAATGCAGCTAGATACTTTCAAATATTTCAAAAGTAGAACATTTTAGTTTTAAGATGCAACATAATATTCAAAGTGCCAAACTATGAGTAAGTGTAGTTAGCATCGAGCTAGTATTTCACCTTACCTAAAGTACCTGATCAAATTATGCCTGCATCATCAATGTATGCATGATTTAGGATTTAGGTCAAACCAGAGTGCGAATTCGGCTATTGACTAAAGCAGCGTCAATTTGTCACCAAAATATTCCTTCCCTACTGTGAAATGATCATGTTTAGGATCAATGTATTATGTAACTAATTTGTATTGGAATCCATAACCAATTCATTGAATTTTGTCATCCCCCCCCCAAAAAGGCAACTTATTTTAAAACTGAGTAATATAGGCATATTTCTGTTACATTATCCCTATAGAATTTTGAAAGCAGAGGCTAATGGGGTTGCTTATTGCTAAAACAAAATTTACTTTATTTCAAAAGAATACCTATATAGATCAGTTTTGATGTGAAATAAGTTACCTAGTGTAAAAAAAATTCACAATCTACCAATACGTCTAAGAAACAATTGAAGTTACATTTGCTCAATTGTCAAAACGATGGGTTACAAATCGTACCTTGAGCCTAATCACGCTCCTGTAAAACTATTTTTACGCAATAATTAAAATTCAACAATTCAATTCTTTAGTTAAACGCATTTTACCGTAAACCCCAGCTCTGGGTGGGACTCATGTACTTTCATGTGTGTAATGTTTGTTGATACTTGCATTGTGCCTAAAAAATAAAAATATATAAAAGAAAATGACACGTATTTCAAAATTTTATTAAATGTTTAATGTTTTCGAATCTTGGAAATAGAAACTTGTTTCTTGGCTTTTGATAGAACTCTGTCTCCTCAGGAACTTCTTATCTTTTTAAGGCGCATTTATCCTCAACTGACTACAGCAACATAGTTTCATAAAATGGATGGTCAGTGTGAATCCATGCTTTGGAAAAGAATCGAAAACCAAACAAATGAATTTACCCGAACCAGGTGCCGCATTTTATATCAAGGAGATGAACATCCTTGTCCCTGATACAAGTATTGTACTTAATTTAGATCAGTGACTGTAATTTGAACAGGCTTTACCGTATATTTATAATAGAAGCGCTTGTATTCTCCACGTCCAAAATTGTTTTTCTTAGAGTTCCTATTTTCCGTTGGCATTTCCAGCACACATAATAAGTGCTCAAAGCTTCCGTACAACTACATATGTATTTCTAAAACAACTCGTGGGTACTACAGTTTGTGTGATCCGTTGGATTTGTCGTTGAACCTCTCGTACGTGAAGTCCGTCGTATGAAAACAAAGAAAAAGCTGTGTTTTCACTTCACCGGAAAATCATTTAATTTTTGTGTGAGGCCTGGGTTAAGCGGAACCCAGGAGTGGTGGAGGATGATGATGATGATGGAGATGGCACGGGACGTTAGTCTAAAGACTGTTGAGATAAAACAAAAGTCATTCTGGAGTCTTGAGAGTGAGAACAAGTTGGAGGGAAAGGCGAGGAAATTGGTCACAGAAACCTAAATGCTCCATTTCCTTCGTTTGTTTTCCACCAACTTACCCGCCCGTGCTCCGCACTCAACTCCTCTTAAAAAATAGAAATAAAACTTCTCTTCCTTCACAGAAAATGTGTTTACACAAAAAATTTGGAATGGAATAGGATTCTTCGTCTTCTTTCTCGTCTCGTTGGGATTCACGGGACAGAAGACCTCAAGTCTGAGTCAGGCCAGCAGGGCCGAATCCAGCAACTTGGGCCTTGGAGGCGTTCAATTGCTCTGTACATCAATTTAAGACTTCAAAGCGTCAAAATATTTTCCGAAATGACGTCACAAAAATTAAATACGAGGGCTGTCCCAAAAGTTTTGCGGTCTGAGGATTTGGGCTTGTTGAGACAATATCAATTGACGCCATTCAAACTAATACACAATTATAACATATGTCAAAAATTTTCCACTCAGAATTCCAACTTGCTAGGAAGTTATGAAAACTTGTTTTTCATAAACTGGAGGACGTCATGGAAACCTCAAAAATCGAGTGGCGGGTTGTCATTAAGTTTTTAACGTAGGAAGGCTGTTCATTTGCTGATATTCACTTGATGTTGGTAATGTTTTGGGGGTTTCATACACTTTCTAAAGCAACAGTTGAAACATGTTTACATCTCCCCTAACTCGGCAGCAACAGCCTCAATCATGGTCAGCATACCGTCCACCAAAATTCCGCCACTGATTCAAACATCGTGTCAAAAATCTATGAAGTTGAAAATACTGAGCTGTAACTTTAATTGTGTAAACATTCAAAAAAATGGTTATTCGAAAAAAACCATCTTCACCGAGGCCAAGATCAATAGTAGAATTGTAAGAAAATCATTGCCAAGGGAGCTGGAAAGATTTTAACCCTTTGAACACGTACATGGCGACCATGTTGCTAGGTGATTTTAAAATTCCGAAATGCAAGCCATAATCGACTTTTTTACTCTAATTCTTCACAATAACGTCTGATCAAAAGTCAATAGCCTGGTCTAAGGTAGGTTGTCAAATTATCCCCATCAGAGCATCATTAATAAACAACATGAGCAAAAATCCTGTTGCAGTGACCTCGTCTCGTTCAAAAATTTGTTTCAGGACTTCTAAACGAGGCAGCTGTACAAAATATGTTTTAAATTGAAGCGAAACAACAAATACGAGTTGTGCTACTAAATCTTAATTACTCAGGGAAAACTTCACACTGAGATATTTCCACAAAGTTGCAGTAAAGATATTCGCACTTTTTACGCAGAAATTCGAGAATGTTTACCTAAATACTGCGACGGCAATTTTGTCAGATTACTAAAATGGGGTCTGATTCATACCCATGGGACTGGTAATTAATGCAAATGATGGATTTGGAATAATCGTTCGGTTGACTCCAGGTACAGCCACATAAGTGCGGCAAAAACAGTGAATTGGCCTTTTAAAAGCATTTCGAAAATATTTTTAATAAATAATATAGAATCAGTTAAATTTAAATTTGAAAAGTGTGTCGCGCTTCTGGAAGACCATATTGAAAAACAATAAATAAAGTATACCATTATCGTTAACAGAATCAGGGGACAGCCCTCGTATTAATTAAATGAATCTTTCAAAATATTTAAACTGTTTTTGAAGCATGTCACATTTTTTGTATCAAATTTTCGACGCATTCGCCGTGCCCTTCGTCGAAGAATTGGGCTTGAGATGCAAATTCTTGAAATTATTAAGAAATACTCAAATTTTAATATTCAAAGAATAAAATTACATGATCATGTGCACTAGTTTAAAGGCCTTTTTTACCATTTGTATTCCATAATATTGAGAAGCAAGTATTTAAATATATGAATTGTACATTTGTGCCCACTACTAAAATAAAATAAATAAAATAATAAAAATAAAAA
This sequence comes from Ceratophysella granulata, assembly GCA_034694905.1. Lineage (NCBI taxonomy): Eukaryota > Metazoa > Arthropoda > Collembola > Poduromorpha > Hypogastruridae > Ceratophysella > Ceratophysella granulata. The sequence continues at coordinate 4,958 of JAQFYU010002860.1, forward strand.
TAAAAATAAAAGAGGTCGGTCCTGAGTTCTCTCAAGCATTTGTACTGGCCGCATCCGTCCACATGCCGGTTCTCTGAGCTATTCCTAACTCCGTTCGTTTTTATCGAATTTGACGGAGAGAAAAAGCAATTTGCGTCTTTTCCTCTTCAACTTAAATGTACCTTATCGAGGTGAATGCGAAATCTGAAATGAAACAACTTTTACAACTCAACAGGAGGGGCTCAGTGAAGCGTTCCTTAAAGTTTCCGCTTTTCTTAAATAGAACCAAGACTAGGAATTTTGGCCATGAAACAGGTCCAGGTTTTATGCTCATCTTATTCCTTTGTATTTATTTACATTTCCTACATATACATGCTCTGCATAAAGTCCAGAGAAATTACCTCGCCACACTCCTTCAACTTGGAAACGTCTAGGCTTCTTGAAAGTCAAGATTTCGTCTTCCCCTCAACTTCTAACTAATTTTACGTGGTTGGTTCTCTGGCGACAAAAACCACCATCAGGAAGCGGCTAGTTAGCTTAGCATCTTCCTGCATTATATATTCGTTTGTGTTGCATTAGAGTGGCTAATATACGAGTACAGGACGACTTGCCACAAAGAGACTTTGAACATAGAAGATGTTTCTGAATTTTTCCAGATTGTTAGCTGTTTAGAGATTGCTTTCAAGCATTTTTTATCATATACTGTATTGTCAAAATTTGCGTTTTGTTGACATGGAGCAATAATCCTTAAAACATGTAGATTTTTCAAAAACACAGGACTTTAATTTCCAGTTTTGGCAGACAATCATCGACGTTGTTTAAAAATGTCATGAATTTAAAAAGTAGGGAAATTAAAAACAATTCTATCTATTTTCAAAAATCGTTCGTAGAAATTGTCCTTATAAAATATGAAGAGATTTCCATAATTCCTGTGCCCGGTTGTATCCAAAAATACATTAGAAACGATGTTCAGTTCTCGAAGGCTCCATTTTTCCAAAAATCTGTATTCTTTAAGAAATAGCTGAAGGTTTGCAATCATTTTGCCAAAAATTAACATTTTAGTGAGTTTGAGAAGCTATTTAAGTTGAGCCTTTCAAATTCTGAAATTAGGAGTTTCCGGTTCTCTAAAATGCTTTTGATTCGGCTTGGCATATATTTACCTACACATTCTTTTCCAATCACTATTTGTTGATTTAAAAGACAGAGCAAAATGTATCGGAACATGTGTTTCGAGTACAGAGAAAGCAAGGCTGGAAGATTTATGATTCCAAAATCAGCTCAGAGTACACGTACAGCCAGGAGCATGGACTGTCTTGAAATAGGCTGAGGTTCGGAAAACAGTGAACCTAGTTCCTACGTTGACTCCTCGTAATCGTAATGCAAGTGGAGGTAAATCACGGGGAAAGTTTTTATTTGCAACCCACCCATTTGTGATGTTGTATAAACAATAGGCACTTGAGTTCAATTCAATTTCAAAATGTAAAGTTTTTTTTTCTCCTTTTCTCCTCCTTTGTTTCCGTCTTCTTTGCTTCGTCTCGAGTCTCGACCAAAGTTTAACTCATGTTTTCCCCCTCTTTCTTTTCCGAATTCCAAGTTCCAATTCAATTTAGGACAAACAAAAGACTTTGGGATATATTTTGAGTTGGTGCGGAGGAGGAAAGGCGAAGGTAGTGGAGGAAATGTTTGAGCCTTATTTCTTTTTTCGTGTAAACAGGGACTGAACCACACGGGTGGTTTCAATTCCCACAATTTGATATCTGATCTTGTGAAATGAGACGATGGCGAGCCCATGTTCCGGAGCCTATCAGGTTCTCACCATCATCTCACAATGGAGCGGAGTAATAACTTGGTGTTGGAACAGACTTGTCTCCAGCTGAGACAAATTACTCATTTTAATCGTCCAGTTTCTTGGACAATGTCCGATTTCCATTCCGGTGCACCCAAAATATATTTCTCCCAATGTCCAGACCAGCTTTCTTCCTACTGTGTAGTATTCTAGAACCACAGCCAGAGTCTATATACGAACACAGAGAATTATTCTGTTCTGTCGCTCCCTTGTTCTCCCCTCGCCTCCTGCTCCGCACGAAGTGTCTCGCCTTGACAATGGATTACATGACATTCCAGTATAAGATTTGCTCTGCTCGTTCCTACCCCGCCCCTTAACACTAGATTCAGGAAGAACTGCTTTGAATTCCAAACTGGATTTCTTTCTAAAGCTTATATGAACTGGTAGGTGAAGATTGACTCTGCGGAGTACACCGTGTCCAGGACCGTTCAGCCACTGGCAAAATTTGGTGGCCCACGGCCCACACCAGGCCCAAGCCCCGAAGGGGCCCGAGACGGTCTTACTTTGATATTGATAGATACAATGAGACTTCGATGACTAATTTATCTTAAAATAGAAAACATCCATCTGACACTATATTTTATCCTAGATTTTCTTTTATAGCATAATCTGCCCGCCAAATTCGAATTAGCTTAAATCGGGCTAAATCGTAGCCAATTTCCATTTCAAGCTAATCAAACTAAATCACAAAACAGATCGGTGATTTCAGTGTTGTGAATGAACGTTTGACCTGGAAGCTTTGCTCAGGCAGCTGTACAATGTATAATTAATTTTGACTTTCACACAATGTTTGGGAACGTATACATAGTACAGGGTGGCACATAATGATTGTCGCCCTTTACATTTCGTGTAATACGATATCGTTCCCGGTCATGTGATACACGAAATTGAAGATAATTTCATTGCGGATCTCATGGTGGAAAAATATTTAGCAATCGCTCGCGAGCGACCGCTGCACAGCGCTAGATAGAAAAAGAGGAAATCTCACTCTACCTCAAACCCGAAAAACTCCATTTTCCCCCCGAGTGCAAAACAAAGCTGCACAAAAGTTGGAATCACACAAATATAAAAGGTAAATTTTGAATCTAAGTAAAGTTTAACTAACTCTTCACAAATATGGCTGGGTTATTGAGTGACAGTGAGAAGAACCGTGTTGTTGACAGAATACGTGCTCTGACATACCGTGACGCCAGGGATGCTGGTGGCGTGCTTATAACGCAAAACTGTGTTGCAGTTAAATTAAAGAATCATTAAGATTGAATCTGAATCATTGTCTAATAAACGTTTTAGATGAAATAAAAATGGTACTGAGTTATTCGACAGTCTGTTGCGATCACATTCTTCACGTTCACGTCGTTCGAACAGGAGGAGGTCATACCGATTACGGAGTTGGTAAAAACGTTTTTTCCTCTATCTGGCGCTGTGCAGCGGTCGCTCGCGAGCGATTGCTAAATATTTTTCCACCATGATATCTTCAATGAAATTGTCTTCAATTTGGTGTATGACATGACCGGGAACGATATCGTATTATATGAAATACAAAGGGCGACAATCATTATGTGCCACCCTGTACTAGTAGCGCATCCATACGTTCCGCAACACAAGATCGCACCTAAAATTCAACTCACTTCGGGTTGAGCAATTTTGTTAATAAGTTTTGAAATGCAATTTTGTTTGGCGAAATAAAAAAACAGATTGAAAGCAAATTCGGGCCTATCGAATTGGAAATCCAAACCCACTTATATGGATAAAATACATCTCGTAGTATTTAGTTTCCTGTACTAGCTCTTTCTCGTTTAACTCAACCGTAAATTCCATAACGCCGAGCGAAGCCTGACTGATAGTACTACAATGAAATAAAACTTTTTTCTGCTGAATAGTTGAACTAATTTCGCTGTAAAGATTTCTGTAAGGGTCGATTGAAAATGAGAAAAGATGGAAATTGCGCCTTGACCGGGAAAACCCACCTCGATTTAATCGGTAATGAAGCTAATAAAAAGAATACTGAGCAAAAGTTCGATCAAATTTTGCGCTTCGCGCGAAATATCGGCATTTGCTCTTTTGCTTCAATTTATTTTAGACATAAAATTTCCACTTTTCAGGACATCTTTAAAATGCAGATTTCTAAATTTAGTTTTGTCTTACTTTGCTTAATTTTCAGAAGCGTCACTGCTCAGATTTCAAGTCCAGTTGGCTAAGGTTAATTGGACAAATCCAAAAATTTTAAGGAAAAAATAAACTTGGCAAATCGTATATTTTGCTAATTTTTTTGGAAGGCCCGGGATGAAATTTTTCACCAGACCCGAGATTTTGAGTCCAGGCCCTCTCCAGGCCTTTCACCGGATGTTTTGCCAACTTTTTTTTACCGATGGCTAACCTACCGATCATGACCTTTAACCTCCTGGACGTTTGACATATTCTAAAATATTATACGAAGCGTGAATTTCTTCAAACTGTTTTGAGCCTCACTTTATTTAAGTTCGATTAAATTAGTTGTTCATTTAAAAAAAAGAAATTTATAATTAACAATAGCAACCGGATCACTCAATTTTTTTTTCGATTTCTCGTGAAGATCTGCTCGTTTCTGATACTAGTGATTGTGACTTGTACACTTGGAGCATATTGGGAGCGAACGAATTGTCAGCACCTTACTGGTTAGTGCTCAGATGAGAACACAGAACCAAAGACCAAGTACCACTTCAAATCATGTTCTGTTCCATTTTTTGCATTTTAATAATGGGACTAACACTAGGATATTACACCACGACAATTAGATGTCTACAAAAGTTTCCGGCCCAATTTTGTACAATGCCAGTAAAAGAACTTACAGCCCTGAAATTTCAAACACTTATAAATGTAATCCTATTGCGAATTAATGCACTGGTCACACCTCCCTCCCCGTTAACCCCTCCAAAAATTACCTTTTGTTAAAGAGTCCACAAGTTTATGCACGGCGACTAATATTTCGGTATCGGTTGCATTCCAGTTCCCAGTCAAACATTTCATCAGGTTTCGCATTTGTATCGGGTGCAAATTTTTTGCAAATGATATTTTCAAGTTCTTTTTTTAAATATTTGCTTTTGAGTAACCTAAACCACTGCTTTAATTGAAAGTTTAAATAGAATTAGAACTAAGAATACAATTTTATATAACGAAACTTGAAAAAATCTGTTCAAATTTTTCATTTTCGATAGTGAGCAAATGTTTCGGGTTCATTGAAGAAAATGCCAGCACTGAATATGGTGAAAAAGAATAACTACGTATGCTCTTTACCTGAAGCTAAAAGAAACCCTTAATCTTAATCTTAATAACGTTCGTAGTCGAATCGGAAAGATTTGCTTTTGCAAGGAACTTAACTCGGAGCTAAAAAGAGAACTCGTAATTTTGCGTCTGGAGAGAATTTCTCCATTAACGTAATCTGTAGACTCTCGTAATCATTTCCCTTCAGACTCAAAGAAAGTCATATTAGCGTGCCTCTCAAGTTCCTATGATAAGATTACCTCACTAAATCCTACGGCCTCTTATTTTCTAAGTACGCTTTACTAGTTGACTTTTCTGCTATCAAAGGAATGGAGGGCCAGTAGAACCAGTAGTAGTAGAACTACATAGAATACGTCTAACCAAATGAAACTAAAAAACACAGTTTGTACCAAATACCTTCATTACGTAAGAATAAGAAGCATATGGCCAGTAATCACATTCTTCCTGCACAATCCATTCAACATCTTTGAGATTTCATGAGTTTGGTAAGTGCTCTGATTCAGCACACCACATTACGCAATACTTGGTATGATTTACTGGTGGAAACACAAATAATTTTGTTTTTAGCTGCACAATTGGCTGACCCACTGTGAACGCAACCCACTGTGATTGCAAGTACTACTTTTATAAAAAGCAGAACGAAGTTGACCAGAACTTAGATTGACCCGTAAGTATTCCTGTTATATCCTCAAAAATAATTTCGTTGGAAAAATTTCAATGTTTCATAAAATGGACTTTCACTTTAACATGATATACAGCAAAGGTTCAACTCAACACCGTAATTCAATCTACAGGCGATTGTTGCAGAGCCCACATGCACCTACTCCCGAAATTATTTTGCAGGATGCATGATTTTGACGCAATTGCTTGTTTTTTAATTAGGTATGCTTTTGAAGAATTTCGTAAACATGAATTTGTATTTTGACAAAATAATGGTTTAGCGTCATTCATAAATGCATGAGTAAAA
>JAQFYU010002861.1:0-11009 GCA_034694905.1 Ceratophysella granulata
CGCTCCTAAACAGTCGCTGAGCGAATTGGTATTCGCGGTAGTAGAAAGGCCTTTTTTCTGTGTTCCACTGAAGAATAAAATTGATTTCACGTATGCTTTCATTTGAAAGGAGTCCAAATTTTTTGTTAAAGTCAATGTACGATGGGTGATTCAGAAGTCTCAAATTCCAACTTCCATTTACGTTTAGGCTTAGTGAATTAGTTACTAATTAGTTACTCATATTGAGACGTATACCTATAATAACACAGTTCAACGCTTTTTAATGAATATGCATTTAAATAAAAAATGCTTGTTTTTCCTATTCTTCGTTTACGATTTTCAGTACACAATCTCAAAATATGCTCGAAATAATGGCTGACCTCCAGCGGGTCAAGCATTACCTATACCTATGCTCTGGCATTAAAACCGTTTCAAAAAATCAAAATTGGTATTTTTTTATCAATGCTAAAAGAATTCATGCGCAACAAATTTATTATCAAATAAGTTACAAGCCCACAAAAATGAATTAAAATTTTGAATCAGTGGCTTTATAAAACAGTTGAGAATTCTTCGGATGATATGCTTTAGCCTTAACCAGCGAATCCATATCCTCCAGCCTGTTGTGCAGCGGCTCCTTGCTGTAAATGCCAAAATCGGTAAATTGAAAATACCACAAAACGGAACAAATTAATTTTTTTTTGAAACTTTGAATCACCTGAGCTCCATATTGATTAGCACCATAAGCTCCATAATTGGAACCTTGTGCTTGTTGAGCCTGAAGATTTGCAGCCTGTGCCTGTTGAGAACCTTGAGCACCACCAGCGGCTACAGCCGAGCTCTGATCGTAGCCTTGGTTGACTGCAAAGTTCTCACCATATGTTTTCTCAGATCCAAACTTTCCACCGCTTGCCTGGTTGACCCCAACATTACGTTCAGCAGCAGCGGCGTATTGATTGGATCCCTGATTTGCATAACCTGCTTGGTTAGCATTAATGGCTGAAGCGGATCCTTGAGCCCCTTGAACAGCGCCTACATTGGCTCCTTGGACACCAGAATATTGACTAGCAGCTCCAGCGCCTTGGCCATATCCATAGCCTGGGGCGTAACCACCTCCGTAGCCACCACCATAACCGGGACCTCCACCATATGGTCCACCTCCATATACTGGTCCACCACCGTAACCCCCTCCGTAGCCGCCGCCATATCCTCCGCCGTAGCCCTGAACTGGGCCACCGTATCCGCCATATTGAGGCATGGCGGCAGCAAAGCCAAAGATGGCGGCGAAAACAAGGGCGACTTGCATATTGATTTCTGGAAGAGGGAAAAACGAAATTAGGCAATGCTAGACCATATGGTAAGTTTAACACAGATTAGATGCTTGTACTGTACTTCCTTACAGGCTGTGCTGTGGGTTCTGGGTTCAAGAGATGCTTTCAAAGGAAGAACTAGATGTTGAATGATTCTGAGCTTGGTACCAGCGGAGCTATTTATACGTAGAAATTCAAGGAGAAGGGTATCCAAGAGTTTTTTTATGTCCCAAATTCAATGTTTGTTTAATTGTATTCAATTTGAATAGGTGACCGTACGAGGAATTCGATTGCTTTCATCAGGTTATAGGGTCATCGGCTTCTTTCTTTCCTCATTTCAAAATTTAATTTTTCCTGTGTCGGCAGTGGGCATATGCCTTTCATTCATTGCTAATGATTGTGTAATTTTTTACTGGCTTTGATGGATTAAGGAACATTTCACCGATAGTCATGCTTGGAACAGTGAAAGAATCTGTATCTAGAACAAGATCGGCAATCGGTGCGTTTGAAAATCAGAATTTTATGACGCATTGATTGATTGGCTCTAAGAAATGCAATTACAGGGTGGTGGATTCGATAATAGCTCAATCCTTTGGAAAATGTTAATTCTAGAACTCGGCAACCGACACATGAGACAGCAGACGTTGGCAACTGGCAACATTGTTTTATTGCAAATACAACCGAATTTTCTTTAAAAACTTGTCATTGTATAGACAAGTCAATAAATCCAGCAGCTGTGAAGGCCGATGGATTTTGAGAGAATTCCATGATTTCATGCAAGTAAACACGTTTAATACAGTAGTTTTCGAATAATGACAAACACCAATAATAATTTGAATTCTCAAAACAAAATGGAGTGATCCTATATAATTTGAGTTTTCGAAGAAGCGTCATTCAAGAATTCGCTTTAACCGGCAAATCCGTAACCTCCAGCCTGTTGGGCAGCTGATCCTTGCTGTAAATTACAGAATCAATATCAATATTCAGAAATCAAACCAGGAAAATTGGAAGATAAGGATAACTTTCCATGACTCACCTGAGCTCCAAATTGGTTAGCTCCATACTGTCCATAGTTGGAGCCCTGAGCCTGTTGAGCCTGAAGATGTGCAGCCTGTCCAGCTGAAGAACCTTGAGCGGCACCTTGGGCAACAGCCGAGCTCTGATCGTAGCCTTGGTTGACTGCAAAGTTCTCACCATATGTTTTCTCAGATCCAAACTTTCCACCGCTTGCCTGGTTGACCCCAACATTTCGTTCGGCAGCAGCGGCGTATTGATTGGATCCTTGATTTGCATAGCCTGCTTGGTTAGCATTAATGGCAGAAGCGGATCCTTGAGCTCCCTGAACTGCTGCTACATTTGATCCCTGGACACCCGAGTACTGATTCGCAGCTGAGGCTCCATATCCGCTGGCTACTGGAGCACCATAGCCACCGTAACCACCACCGTAGCCAGGACCACCGCCATATCCTATTGGTGCACCGTATCCGGGACCACCATACTGGGGCATGGCCACAGCGAAGCCAAACACAGCAGAGAAAACAAGTGCGACTTGCATGATGATATTTCTGGAAGGTCAAAAGCAAATATGAGCGCAAACTTCTTCAAATTATGACAAAAATTTGAATATTTGCAAAAAGCTTACAGGAAAAGACCGTTTGAACTGTAACTTCAGAAGTGGCTTTGAGAAGCTTGCAGAACAAGAGTCGAAAACTGGATGATTCGAACCCAGTTACAAATGGGCTTTTTATATGCGCTCCAGGAAACAAAGAAAACCTACCAGGCCTTGAGTGGGAACAATAAATTTTCTAAATTATCTCGATTTTTTTAAAACTCAGCTATTATTTTACTAGAACAATTACGTGCGATTACAATATGGAAATTTTTTATTGTTATATGATTGCGACTCGTGAGTTAAACAAAGAAATAATGTTGCCGACAAGGTGAAAGTTTGAGATTTTGATGTAGTATCATTTTACTAAGACAATTGGGAGTAAATTCCAGCATACGTCAATCGGATGTGACGTGAGGCCTCGAGATTATATGATAAACCTGAAAATCAAATATTGAGCATTGAACCACAATATGGAGTTCATATACATTTGGTGTTTCAAAAACTTATGTTTGGACCTTGTATGTAAGGTTCTTTGAATAAAGAATGTTGTGAAAAAGTGTCGTGTGTAACAAAATATGCAGTAAAATATTGCCCCATGCAAAAAATGTTTTGTTTGCAAAAAATCTGTCATTTATAAAATATTTGTAAAATTTGTACTAAAATAAGTCTTTTCACCGTTTTATGCAGTAAATATGTCGTATGCAAAAAATTTGCCGTGTATAAAAACATGGAGTAAAATATTTATTTCAGTAAGCGTTTTTGCGTGAAATATAGTGAATTTGTACCACTGACTGAAAACCATCAGAATATACGATATGCAAAAAAAAAAACTTGAAATATGCTAAAAATTCAAATATAAATCGGAAATTTGGAGTCAGTAGATCTTATAGTTCGGCGATATTCAAGTGTTGGTCAACATTCATCCAATGCCACATTCCAATTCCATCAACATTCTTTCATGTTCTCTGTTCTATTGCATTTATTTGCAAGATAAATTTTATTGAAGCTATTTGAGTCCTTTGAACATAAAACTCAAGTTTTAAGACGGTTTCGTGTTTTAAAGAAACTTTTTAAATCCATAAACCAAGCATCATAAACGAGCATATGCAGCTCCCTCCAATTGGAGGTTTCAATTCAATAGCAAATTGCAAGCTAGCCTCAGGTAAAGCAGAGAGCCACATGCGCGACATAAGTCATTAGTGTCATAAAATACAAACTACGATCCCCCGAGTGGCACAAACATATAACGGACTTCGAAGTGGTCTTTCTTTAAAAATAATTGATGAAGATTCTGCTGCCTATAAACGTAGTAGATCCATTTCTTTTTCTCATGTGACATTGAAAATTGAAATCCAAATCAATCAAGGTTTAACTTTCGTTCTAAACAATTAAACGAACTTATTTTTCTGAAATTAAAAATGCTTCGTTTTATGCTTTATTGTTCCGTTCGTGCGTCATACTTTTCCTTGAACTGAAGTCGAAGGTTGAAAGTTGACAATCTAAATTTAGAAAAATAGCAGAATCGATGAATAAGAGCTTAAATATTTCGAACTTTCACATTTCCCATTTGGATTTCAGTGTAATACGTCATACGAGGGTCGTTTGATAAGTTTTAGTTACTAATTTATTAGAATACTGATAATATTTTTATTTGCTTTGAAAAATGGAAAATGTTGAATTAAGCTCAATATTATTTCGATAGATATTTCAACGTCGCTTTGTATTTGCGAGAGCCATGAGTCCATGATGAGATGACCCATAGCTATTTTCCTCATTAGTCCCAAATCTGACGCCTGATTTTGCAGTTTTGGTCAGATGGTACAGGTATGACCAGATCATTGGTTAATTCATTGGTTCATTGATCAACATATTAAGTAGACTGCATAATTATTTATTAATTCTCAACGAGAAAATATACAATAACAGTATGAAAATCCTAATCCAAGAAATAAGCTGTGAATTTGCAGAGTAGAATTGAAAGAAGCATGTTTGTGGTCGTCGTGCAGGAAATGGGATTTCGATTCGAATCCAATTTAACCAGCAAACCCGTATCCGCCAGCCTGTTGAGCAGCAGCTCCTTGCTGTAAATGTCAACCCACAAATTCATATTAGAAATCGCTTTCCAGAAAAATGGGTCATTTAGGAATTTTGAAAGATGTACCTGAGCTCCATACTGGTTGGCACCATACTGTCCATAGTTGGATCCTTGAGCCTGTTGGGCCTGAAGACTTGCAGCCTGTCCAACTTGAGATCCCTGAGCAGCTCCTTGAGCAGCAGCTGAACTGTGATCGTATCCCTGGTTGACAGCAAAGTTCTCTCCATAAGTCTTCTCTGATCCGAATTTGCCACCGCTGGCCTGGTTGACCCCAACGTTTCGTTGTTGAGCAGCACCGTATTGTTGAGATCCTTGGTTTGCGTAAGCAGCTTCGTTGGCATTGATGGCGGATGCAGATCCTTGAGCACCTTGAGCAGCGGCCACATTGGCTCCCTGGACACCCGAGTACTGGTTAGCAGCTGAGGCTCCATAACCGCTGGCTACTGGAGCACCATATCCACCACCATATCCGGGAGCACCACCGTATCCACCTGGTCCACCGTATCCGGGAGCACCTCCATATCCACCGTATTGTGGCATGGCCACAGCGAAGCCAAAGATGGCAGAGAAAACAAGTGCGACTTGCATGATGATTGCTTTAAGGGACCAAAAAAATAAGGAACAAATTATTCAAAGTTTCAAAAATATAAAAAACTTGGAATACTTTAAACAAAACTTACTTGGTAAGAGTTTTTGAACTGTAACTTCAAAGGATTCTTTAGAAGCTTGCAGAACAAGAGCTGAGAAGTGGATGATCCCTACTGAGTTCCAGGAGGGGTATTTATAGGTGGTCATAAAGGCCTAGAATTTCTCGTTTTCTAAAATCGCATACACAGAAATTTGATTAAGCCTTTGTTTAATAGAAATAATGGACCAGTACAGGGACAATCGGCAAGATACATAAACCGAATCATGGCCAAGCTATTGTACTTACTATTTATTAACGTCGCCTTGTCTTTTGTTTTTGTGCCTTCTTTTGTCGGCATCTGAACCGATGAGTATATAGCCGGAATTTAAAGTCTATTAATTTATGGAACTTTCGAATGACGGTAGCACGAAAACTGGAGAAATCAGGAAAATTATGGATTTAGAAATTCGAAATTAAACTTGGAGGCAGGAATTTTATTGTTCATGGCTTAATCATTGAAACCTTCCAGATTTAATGATCCAAAGCGTAACTATGATTTAATTCACTTATTAATATTCCACGATTTTCACATAGTTTTGTCGAGCGTAAAATTATGATTTTCGATGGAAATAATGCAAAAAATATTTGGAAAACTTTTGTTTATGCTATTCTATGGCTAACATGTGTGCATAAGATTTTTAATTATGGAACAGCTTGCTTTGCTATGTGTGTACCGGGGACGACGGGGCCAATTTTAAGCATCCTAGAACCAAATCCCGTCTCACGTCTCACTCCAATCCGAAGGCATATCAACGCTTAACTGCAGAGGAAGTGCACCAACTAATAGATATTGCCATAAATATTTTATTCTCGTGGTTTTGCGGTAATTAGTTGTTGTTAACAAATCGTTCATAAATTGGAACACAGGTATCTGAAATTGAATTTATGGACAAGCCATCATAAATTGAAAAAAACAACTAGGGTAAATATTTTTACTTATTATTTTTAGAAACTGAGTGTTCAAACTCAAACTGAGGCTCAATTTCATCTGGATAGGACCTAGAGGAAGGAAGCGGTACAAATGCATCGAGTGACCTCAAACAATACAAATTCCCAAATCTTCGAAGCATGGCACGAAGCACCGCAATGTTCGTTCCCCTGTGACCTCTCGTTTCGCCCATAACTTCTCGTGGACTCAAATATCTTCCTAATAAATTAATAACAAATTGCATTGAATGAGAAGTATTGCCCACGGTTCCTGGGAAGTCATCAAACTGTTTGTAGGGTTGGAATAAGTAGAGAGTTTTAGCAAAATTTGGTAAGGGCACTTTGCAATTAATTGCATCTCCAGGAATCACTTGGACTCTGTAGCCAGCCTTCTTCAGGAGTGGAATGTATTTTTCTGGATTGAAGATGTAGTCAATTCTTCTCTTCGAGAAATCCGTGGTCATTAGGGAAGGGATGTGGTTTGGATAGCAGACGTCGGGTTGACCGGATTTGTGCTGTTTCAAAATACTCTGGTTGGGTAATGGAAGTGAAAGGTAGTCAGGAATTTCAGGGATTTCATGTCCAAGGCTCTTTTCGGTGACTGCTTCGAATTGAATCCTTACTTTGTTTGCCGCTTCAGCGTTAGCCTTTTCACGAGCTGCAATATTTACAGAAAACAGAATAGAAATAGAAATAATGGTAATATTGAATAATGATATTTGACTTACAGCTATATTCCGCATAACGATTTATGATGTCATTGAGTTTGGTCATATTGGGTGTCTTTCCAGGTTCAGCCATGCATGGATTGTACATTTCCTTCCTCAGCAGTGCATCCCGATTCCGTATATAAGGAAACCAGTCTTCGATCACAAAGAGCTGAGTCCATCCTTCAGCAGAATCACTGCTTTCCATTACTTCCTTTGAAATATGTCTTGCCAGAATTTCATTTACTTTCTTTGCAAAACGAGATTGATGTCTTTCAGTGACGTCATCCAGTCCAAAGAGCATCTTGAGGCCCATTCCCATCAATGGGAGGATCGTGACTTCTATCATTGATCTGTACTTCATAAGTATATAGCCTATATCGTTGTAGTCGTGTTCTTCGGTGAACATTTTGTTCATCTGAATGAGTAGCCCTTCAAATTCTCCTATAAAAAAGTTCATATGTAAAAATTAGAAATAGTGATTTGTTTATGTAAATCGTATTCACTGAATTTCTCACTTGGAAGGTTACAGTCGTCGATGAATTTTGGAAGGAATTCACGAAACTTTGGATAACGAAATCTCAGAACGCCAGTGTACTTAATAAATGCGTCAATGCACCGGACCAAGCGAGCATTACTTTTGAATTTGTGTATAGAAAAGAATAAGAATCTGTCACTACAGAGATTATATTTCTTGTACTCCTCTTCTCCCATCAGGTGTTTGATGGTGTCAATATATAGAGTTCCGTCACATACGAGTCTAAATAAAATCAAAACCATTTTGTAAATTCCAATAAGACTATTTGAATATGTGAATACTATTCGGACAGTTTGAAGTTTGAACCTACCGAATAATGTCAGTAAAAAGTACTCGACACCCAATTTGACGACAAGCCACAAATAGGACAATTAAGACACTTTTAAACGTGAACCGTTCGTGTTGAAGGTATTGAGCGGCTCTGCTTTTATTAAAAGCAATTGGTTTCACTCCAGGTTTGAACTCAAGTCTATCATACTGGAAACGGCTGAAGATTTTCTTAGCATGTTTTGTCAGTCTCGGTTTTGGTGGGTTTTCTTGTGGATTTTCATCCTCCTCAGCAACTTTGGATAGATAGTCAGATGTAAAGGCTTTTTTCTAAATTAGGTCCAAAATTCAGTTACTTTAACCTGTATCTTACGAATTAAGATCAAAGTTATGATGGATAATCAACCCGCATGAGTGTAGCTCTTGCTTTCTTCACTTTGATTGAAGCCATATCGTGAAGCGCTTGCTTCTTCTTGTTTTTTGAAGTTTTACGCTTGAGCACACGATCGTACAAGGCACACAGATTCCTGTAATACAGAATTTTAACTGAGCATTATTTCGGCTGGCTTTAACCTGTCCCTGGTCTTTGGACGATTGCTTACATTTTCGGTTCTCTTGCAGAAACGGCTGAACGAGTGTTATGATAATCATCATCCGATTCACAAAATATGACTTCTCTTCTAATTAAATACGCTCTCCACAGTTGGAACACCTTAGCCTTTAGTAGCGGTGGGAAACCAATGTCGATCAGTTTGTCAGTCATCCCTTTCAAGACATAATTTAAAACTTCCCAACTGCTAAGATAATTTTGTGCACCTGAAAATTAATATTTTAATCATTAAAGCTTTTACCAATATTTCAAAGCACTCATTGGACAACCAATTACTTACTACTTTTTGCCTTTGAAGCTCGCTTCTCCTTGGGCTCATGCAGCACAGCTGCTCGACGAATGTTACTGGCCCGCCGAACTTCCTCATCTTCATCTTCCACGTACTGTCGAGCTTGCTGTTTAGAAATTAACAGAAATTAAGATTCGATTAGGTTTTGGGCTGGATTTATTAAATATTCCAATGAAGGTTGATTTTGAATAGTATATAAAATGAATTATCCAACGTCCTACCTGTGACTGCGTATTGCAAACATTACAGTAGTAGAACCCTAATTCGGAAAAGAAATCGGTTGATCCACAAATTTCACATTCTAGTTTAGTACGAGGTCCTCCTTCCTCTTCATCATCCATTCCGTAGACAGAGATTCTTAAATCCTGTGGGATAATTAATTACAGAGGCTGGAATCTGGAGTACTGGAACTCTGGACCTTAAAAAAACATTATCAGGTCAGGAAATAGATTTTTAAAGTGACAAGTCTTATTTCTTATCGAACAGCTGACAGCGCGAACAGTTTTGCCATTCACCATACAGGAAATTAAAGGGCTGACTTTTACTTTACCGGCAGGAAACACACAGAGCACGGACTGTTTTATTTTATCCGCGCGTTTCGGCAAACCTAACTTACCTAGAGGAAAGAATCTCTGTCGGTAAAGTAAAACTCAACCAATTAAAGCTGACGTGACGGCCTCAACTGTGTCTTGTGTCTCTAATGTTTGGCAATATACCTTAATAGAATGATACTATGATCACGTGATGTCAGCCATGTCACGTCCAATGGCACGATTGACGATAGCTGATTGACAACCAACGCGTTACAACGTCGTAATCAATTAAGTCAATGGTTGATTGATAACTATTAAAAAACTCGCAGCTCGCACATTGTCTGCTTTTTTCTATTGCCAAATTTGAATTTGAACGCTGATACGAGGGGCTGAGATTCGCGCGTTCCCGTTCGCTGCCAAAAAATTTCTCATGCTCTGAACGACAGGATCTAAAATATCAAAGGTGGTTAAATTACACGGTAATTTAATTGGTAATGTAATGTAATTTAAAATTGAAGGTAATTTAATTATGTTTCGATTATTTCAGATCTCAGATCCAATGAATTTACACAAATGACTGCTGCTTCATTTTATATTTAATTACAGAATTACAAATTACAAATTGCAGGCTCAATTTCATTTAATTCCAGGGGGCCATGCTTTCCTTACTAAAAAAATTCAAATCTTCTTTTTTCAATTGTATTATTGTAGCGTAGAACAGGGATTATTCATATTATGTACAATTAGGTTAGGCTAAAAGTTAGTTGTTTAAGGAAGTATTCACAAAACTTATTTATAATTATTTTTAAAAATATGAATAAAATTATCAAGAAATATCACTGACGCTGTTGAAGTCCAATTTTGAATAACAAGTCTAAATAATTGTAACTTCTACGTTTCGTAATCGTAGCTTAAAATACCTACGTAAAATTACAAAATACGAATTAAATTATGGTTCATCACATCACTGATTACAATTACAAGGATTAGCGATTAGCACCAAAATACATTTTATAACTTTCGTCCTACTTTCCTTCGTAATAATTTGTAATCGGCTTCATTCGAATCTAAACTAAACTATTCATTTTCCAGCGTCATGCCTTTTTTCATGGTGCATGCATACTGTCTCAGATCACACACAGAGACACAGAGGCAATAAGTAGGGTTGGGTTAGGCCCACTAACCACATAGCTATGCTGTCCCTTATTATGCGAATCTTGGGTTTGTAGCTCAGTGTTGTCTCTCGAGCTCCTTACATTACAAATTACAACTGCAGCTATGTATGTATTTGTATGTAGCTGTAATAACTGTAACTATGTATGAAATTGTTTCGATCTCCAGTTTCTAGCTTATTATTTTATACTAGCTGGACCCATTCAATGATAGAATCACTGATCTGTAAGTACCTGTGTTTTTAATTTGCCTGACAGCTTAATTAATCGGGCTACAATCGGTGG
>JAQFYU010002862.1:0-11008 GCA_034694905.1 Ceratophysella granulata
TAAGAAGGCAAAAAATAAGGCCAGGGCGAGCCCTACACCACATAGCTATGTTGCCTCCTATCATGATCTTGGGTTTTTAAGGTAGAGTAGAGATTATCGTCTGCTCACAATTACATGCAAATTGTACATGTTGTGCTCCTCATCGGTTTCTCGTCTTTTTTGTTTCAGCTCCCCTGTTTTTGTTTTGTTAATTTCCCGAATATTTCTGAAAGAATCCTGCGGACTTTTCCGAATCTTCATTATCTGCGTATTAACAACAGCCGTTGTGATGATCACAAGGCCACCCATTCTTTTTGGGAACATTGCAGATACAGAGGTATACAACGTTGCTGGCTACGTCTTTGCACTTGGAGCAACACTAGCAACAGCCATTAACTTTGTAGTAATGAGGAAGTGTAGGAATGTTCACTACTCAGTCGTCGTGGTCCAGTTTTCCTTTTGGTCCGCTGTCATGAGTTCAATTATTTTTGGAATTTTTGGAGAATTTCAAATGCCTAATACTCAATGGGGTCTCGTCCTGCTCATGGTATCTTTCGGGGTTTTAGGTCAAATCCTATTGCCCATCGCCCTAGCTTACGAAGAAGCAGGAAGAGTGGCGGTGGTTCGGTCGCTGGATGTAGTCTTGGCATATGCATTACAGGTTGGTGTGTTCTCGTTACATCTATAATATAATATCGTTAAATTCAATTAACGGAAATTAATTACATATTCTGATGTTAAGGCAGATCAAGTATAATAAAACGCTCGTGTTTCAGGCATTAGTGTTTGGAGATGTTCCTGACTGGGGATCTGCAGTTGGTGGGGCCATGGTTCTAATGAGTGTTTTACTGATGGGACTTGAAGACCTAATTCATCGATTCTTTTTCTACACATTTCGTAGTTCTGATCCACTTGCAGAGAAGCTTTTTATTCCATATCCGGTTCCTGGTGCTTTTCATGCTGCAGTGTGAAATACTACATAGCAGTTATACTTCGAACAGTTCCTGGATTCCTTTATCTGAATTCCAAAAAACAAGCGCGCACTTGCACAGTGCAAAATTCTTGTTCCCCAATAACTGGAAGAATAAAAAAGTAATCTTTTGTTCAGGTTATGTTATTGTTTACATAGAATGCTACCATTCAAACCTAGATCTATCATTTTAAAGGCACCAAAAAAACAGAACTACAGTATTTGAGCGGAATTATCGTTGAATACGTTCAAATATTTCCAAGAGATTTCGGTACCAAAATGACAAACGTAATATTCAACATTTTCATCCAAATGATAAAAATCGACAGTATTTTTTAATCCGTGATTCGAAAGGAAATTTCACGTGATTCCAGATAGATCTTTGTCGAAAACTTGTTGTCGATGGCGAAAGTAGTTATGAAGGAGTGATGCAAATTCCCTAATGGTTACAGCATTCAGGATTCAAGTAGCCTCTCGGATATTTTCAAAATTAGGGACGAAGAATGGCTGGCAAAATGGGGAACCATATCTTGTTGAATAACAGGATTTTTGCAGAGTAGCACTTGACTTTTGAATATTGGTGAACTACCCAGAATTTAAATGACAACACATTACATAGTGATAGCAAACGAAATCTCTGGCGCGCCAATTTTCCAAGTGCCTTCCAATAACCTGGAAAATACGTTCCTCGAAATAATTTTCTCAGCTATGCGCGCTCATTTTAAATCCAATAGTCCTGTATCCATTGTCGATGATTTCTTTCAGATTTTAAAAAATTACAACAGGAGGCAAAAATGTTATGAAACTGGAAACTACTCCTTCATACGTAGCCATACGTGACGATTATAGAAACTAAAATGAATTTAATAGTCAAAAGTTTGTCCATTCAGAATCCTGCATTCCTGTCTCATCAAAATAGAGAAAACTTGTATCCATTGGCCTTTAGTGGTAGCTGCCAATGTAAAAAACAGTTAGTCAGGAATAACTATGTGGGGGAGATTGTTGTTTACTATTCTGACAAGTTAAAGTTTTCAATAGAACGAAACATAGTGGGCCTAAGGAGATTCATCATTCATCATATACTTTTGACATTTCACAAACATACACATCGTCCATTTCCAACAGATTTCAATGCCTAAAATTATAAATGTGAATACCAGCAGCAATATCCAAGTAATAAAAATTGACAAGATATAAGATATAAGATATAAGAAAATAAGACAAGAATTTCTCATCCGATCCGATCCGATCCGAAAGACAACATAAAACTCTCAATCCGATCCGATCCGATCCGAAATCCGATCCGACGGATCATCCGAAATTATCCGATCCGAAGCCAGCCTTAATCTGAAGCATCCCTGACTCTAAAATCCGACAAGTTTGCAGCATTATCGGCGACGAGTAGCCGAAAAAATGACCGGGAACTTCCTGTTGAATACTTGTTTCTCTTGTGTAGTAGCACTTAAACTCGGGATACTTTCTTTCAAGCCAGAAAGTGTACGACAAGGCGAATGTGCTGCACATTGTAACGCTACAGAACGACATCAGACGGAATTTATAGCGCATTTCAATGTTCCAAGTTCCGTCCACCAAGCTGGACGTCATGTTCCTTGATACTATTTTTTCTATTCGAAACACTTTCTTGAGGTTATACAAGTGTGCATCATTCTGATATCCAATATTTCCATATCCATTGTCGATGATTTCTTTAAATGTTTTGAAACTTTTAACTGGAGGTGGAACAATAATGAAACTGGAAACGACTCCCTCGTAGCCGTACGTAAAGATTATCGAAGCTAGAATGAAGATTATCAAATATCTATTTCAATTCAGAATCCTGCATTCCTGTCGCAGTAGGACGGAATAGATCTGCAGCCATTGCCCTTTGACGAGGCCTGTTAATGTCAAAATAGTAATTGCCAGTAATATCCAGGACCAATTGTCGAAGGGAACGGTCCAGAAAAGGAAGCTAAAAGCTTCTCGTTCCTCAAATTCTCGGCAATAAACGAACCTGTCAGCAACTAAATCTAAGATAATTTGTTTTCGGTAGTTCTCTATTGGGGGTGTCGGCCAAAAACTGAAGTACGGCAGTTCCTGTGAAGTATTTGGGTGCCTCGCCATACATGTAAGACATGTATTTAGCTGGGTCCACATATTCTACGCTGACGTTTAATTTCCATCCTATATTCTCCATCATGATCTGATTTTCAGCACAACCCAAGAAGATTGTGTTGGTAGAACTTCGCTTTGTGTAGAACCGTTCACAGCTCTTTGACTCTTTTATCGCAAAACATGAACCTGAATCTGCGCTCAGCACAGCAATTGCAGGTATGACAAACTGAGATATCGCCAGGTTCACTAAATTGCTCATTTCACGCAAGCTCATCCAATCCATTGCGAACTGCGACGGATAGAGCGAGTGCATGGCTTTGCAGCTACTGCAGAACACATGCGTTTTCCGTATTGCAGACAAGTTGCGATGCAGATGAAGACTGTAAACATTAAGTACGCAAGGAGGCCATGGATCTGTGTTGTTCCAGAGTAGTTCTTCTTCATTTGCTAAGCAGTTGCTTTCCTGGATCAACATTGTTATGCTAGACGCCGAATATATGCGAGCTCCAAACGCACCCTCAAACCCATGAGCGAAGCACTGTGCAACTGATACAACAATGTTCACCGAACATGTCTCCTCATGATACGGTGGGAGAAAATCATAGAAATCAGATTCAAGTACTTCAATTTTGGAAATAACCCAGACTTGAAATCCTTGATTTAAATGCAGAATACGCTCACTCAGGTCGAGAGATGGGAAATGAAATTCGGGTGCTGAAAGTGCGAAATGAAAAGCACAATGCTCAAAAGTTGTGGTGTTGATATACAGGGAACTAACTTTCTGGACATTGAAAAGTTGGATCAGAAAGAGAATTGAAGTCGCAACCAAATCCGCGAGTCATTCTGAAGTGTGGCATTTGTTGATTCTCATCCAAACTACATTAACATTACACAGCTAACAAAACGAATACTCGCAGCTAAATCCGAAGATTTGTTTTCAAAGGACTTGGCCACAATTGAGGCTGAGTGTACTTACTTTTTGTTTGCTCTACTCGAGCAAAAATATGTTTATCAATTCATCATGGGATCAGTTGTAGTCACTGGAGCCAATAGTAGAGAGATATATAATTTGTAAAATACTAGAGCTCGAAGTGTTTCTTCACTACGAAGCATAGACATGTGTGTTTGTGTTCCAATAATAGTACGTTGTGAGACTGTTACCAACAAGGACACTATGGTACATTTCTTTTCTGGCATCTTGCGATACTTTGACGGCTCGTATTATGTAATTAAATAATTATTGAACACCATAAAATGAGACCCATCATGCTCAAATTTGGTGGATTCTGTTTACAAGCAAAGAACGTCATAAAAATATTTAAATGTACTTTGGATTCTATAATAAATAGATATTGCCGGTCACACGCCAGTTGTGTGTTCTGTTCCTTTGTTGTAGAAAACTGCATTTCAACATTAAAGTGGAGCGTTTTATTCTTCTTAAAAATTCTTGCTTACAACTTTGAACTGTGAGTGAACAAGCTTTCGTACAACATGATTTTACAAGTGAGCGGTTTTTTGGAATTTTTGTTTATATTATTTACTGTAGTTTTAAAGTTAATTAGTAATTCATATAGATGACAGTAGTCCACAGCAAGACAACTGGCCCAGGTGATACAATTCTCCAACTCGGTGCGCCGCTCTCTGACCAAGGCTCCTCATTGCTGAAATTCAGATCCGATAATTTGTCAAACAAATGTTTCGAATGAAACTAGTTCTGACCAAATTACATCATGTAAAATATTAAGGAACGGTTACTATATTATTTCAACATGTTTGCTCTAATTGCATTATGACTATAGATATGTATATTTCCATCCTATCAAATTTTGTATCTGACAATTTATTTTTGCGCATTGCGCAGCTCTCTTCGTGACTTTTCGCTTTAAATTTTTGGTTGTTGGCTCTAGTTGACGTTTTTCATTAGTCTCCAGAAACAAACTATTCTCTAAAGCGTTTAATTTCCCTCAATTCAAATCAAGAATTTAAAAAATATGATCCTAAAATATTAGGTGCGACTAATGAAATGAGTAAATTGATCTGTTGTGTTAGCTGACAACTTACCAGATGGGAATATGATGATAATAGTGCGGATAGTCGTGACAGATACATTTGTCGTTAGATGCATTTCTGGGTGATGCAATTTGACAGAGCATGAGCAGTGCGGATGGATCGTCTGGTTCCGCAGTTTGAGTCAGCTCCACCTTGTTGCATCGATCGAAACATCCAGGTTTGCAGCTGGACACACAATCTTCAGTTACGTATCTCTTGCGTTGGTCCGCAGAAACTAAAATTATTTTCAATATAGTAGCATAGCTATAAACTTGGTGTGCAAAACTTGCAAAAAAAAGGCCAACTTCAAAAGTACAAGAATCAACTTAATGCTAATCACAACATACAATACACAAACAGGTAAATTTTGATACCTTGTTCCGGTAGAACAAGAAGAATGTACGCAGTGAACCAGAGGTTGAGCAGCAGGAGCTGGGTTGAATTTCTTAGTTTCATTATACTAGCTTGAACCCAATTATAAAGTTGACCCCAAGCAAACGCACTCAAGCGAGGGAATTACTCTTAACTTCCGCGACTCAATCAAAATTATTGCTATTATTAGAAAATTAGTCCACATTAAAATGTTTGTTTAGCCTTGTTATATTATAACATTCAACGAGTTAAACTTAAACAACCTTATGACCATATCCGCGATGTCTCCGATTCTTAGAAAACAAATTAATTCCACATCAAACAGTGACCTACAAAATATAAGTTCATTAACCCGGACATGTAATCAAATCAATTAGGTGAATGACACTTACTCATCAAATATTGGAATGCGAAAGAAGGTGAAACTTAAGGTTGGAAAAAGGATCAAAAATCGAAATATATTTTAAGGGTACATATACACGATGTCACAGGACGATGCGGGTACTTATAAAAATTGATATGCGGAGTTTTTTTCAATATTGCATGTGAAATATCTCGAATATAACATATGAGGTTTATGTAGTCGAAAGATTAAATTCAACTTAGTCATAATGCAAGAATCAAAAGTTTTAATTATTTCATTACAAGCAACTTCCCTTGCTGCTCCACATGGAGTTTACGCCTTATCGTAACGTAAGTAGTTATTTATTTAAAGTAACATTTCGAATTCAATTTTATTTCAGTATTGCTAAACCAGAAACAGATAGTGCAGCCAGGACCAGTTTTAAATTTAGGCTTGCAGCCGAGCTTTTTGACCAAGGTTCTTCATTGCTGAAATTAATGCAAAAATGGTACATTACATAACCTGTAATATTCCGCAAAACTAGAATACCCAATTTAAGTTGTTCTTGTTGTTTTAGTGATCAAGCTTCGCAAATTTCAGATATATATTTTTAAACATATTTTGCATTCGTTACTAAACCTGGATTCAAAGCGAATTTCATAAAGAGATAAAAACTAGTTAGGATTGTGCATTGTGCACTTACCAAACTCGAATATGATGAAAATAGTGCGGAACTTCCTGGCAGGTACACTTGTCGTTAGTTGCGTTTCGAGGTGACCCAATTTCACAGATGACACGCATCTCACTCTTCGAAGCCGGTGAGTTAGTAATATCAATCCGGTTACATCGATCAAAGCAATCAGGCTTACAGTTTGACACGCAGTCCTCAGAAGCATATTTGAATTTTTGTTCAAGGGATACTAAATACAATAATAAAGACATGTAGATACATAACGGTGGAACTCCAATAGGCTTGTGCATCGATGATCGTTATAAAAAGAATCCTTCCGCCAATTGCAACACAATTTTGTTAAACTGAGTTATTCTGAAACTAACCTCTGGAGGAAGACCTAATTTAAAAGCGTTTTTAAGCGCATGTATTTTCTCGAAGAAGAAAAATTTAAGTATTAGCATTGCCTTAGGATGGGTCGTTTGTTTGGACTTTGGAAAAGAAAGACTTCGAATACGAGTAGGAAAGACCATCACACCAATCAGACATGCAATGCAAATGTAAGCCGGAAGCCTCTAGCCTCTTAAAATTTGTGACATCTATAATGAGTTCAAATATTACAGTCAACATTGTCTCGGAATACCTGAATAGTCTTTTTTGACAATGAGACAATCATCAAGTCAAATCACCATGCACGATCTTCGTATTCTACTCGTAATCCTTAAACGTGGAACAAAATGTGAAGACCGAGGATATGTGCTGATTAAAGTGGATATGAAATGTATAATTTTACTACCTGATGTCACTAAAAGAAGAAGTGTCCAGGCAGTGCAACAAAAATTAACGAGTTGGAAGGGTTTCTTGTGACTTTTTCTCAGCATGATTTCCGATTTCATATGAGTTTGACTTATTAATCGTTAAAATACAAAATAGTCTTTGGATGCTAGAACTCAGTGCAGAAGCGTTTCGATAAAACAAAGTGGATATGTATATCATTAAATTTTCTAAAAGCTTTAAATTCTATCACAGTGAGATGAGAACCGGGCGGCGATATCTCGATGAGAGAAGTTTGCCAAAGTATTGAACACATTCGATAAACACACAATAGCACTGATCTGATGATGACTATTGACCCGAATACAGCATGACACTTTGCTCCGTTTCTGAACAGTGTAGGTTCATTGAACTATAAGTTAAATGAAAAGTTTGCTTTTGTTTAGCAGGTGGCATGACGTGAACGTATATTTATTTTGGTCAAGTGAGTCTATCTTGAACTGTATAGCTTAACACAATTTGTTTTCTTCGAACCATATATACAAATCGTTCAAATACTTTGATAATTTAGAAGAGCTTGTGCATTGCAGCTATATTAATCAGGACGATGACTCCGAATGATGCAATTTTGAAATTAATAATTGTGTTTCTGGATGGACCCTCCTATTCGTTGCTAAAATGTAAAAAAAATATTGTCTCGAATTACTTAATAGTAGCGATTATTTAGGTACCTAATAACTCAAATGTTTTGGGATAATATTTATAAATATAATATTTTCTGCAGTATCTGTAGTATTCTCTAGAATTTAACATATGGGTTTGACTGAGAGAAGAATGGTGGATATTATTTATCGCTTCCTTCTTGCATTTGTTGGCTTGTGACCATAGATAGGCAAATGGTCTTCCGGCCTCCGGCTCTAAGATCGACCGGAGGGATGGAGGGCCGAATTGCCGGAGGGCCAGTCTCTCAACTTTAACATATAAGAGATATGGAAGTGGCCCTTCGGCCCTCCGGATCTCCAGGAGCTCATTTTGGTCGAAAGACCGGAGGGCTGGAGGACGTAACAGATGCCCATCTATGCTTGTGACGAGGTGTCCCCGATTCGCCATATCTCCAATAAATCTCCAATTCTTGGAATCTTATGAGATTAAGGATGGTGGATGGTGGGCGAATTCCCAAAGCTCGCAATATGCAATGCTGTTGTTCTGCATAGTAAAAAATACTGTAAGGCAAAGTGCAGTGACATTTTGTTTCAATTTGCATTTCTTTCATTGATATTGGATATCTCAGTATTTGACAATCTTGTGCACATTAAACATGATATATGCTTCGGGTGAATTTAGATGAATAAAACATAATCCGTAATCGTATTCATAAAATGCACTTATATTTAACTCAACGGGTGTTAAAATTCAAACCGTATATTCGACCCCTCTTGATTCCACAAATGTCAATGTCTCATGTAACATTTAAGGACACTCATCCCTTCTTGAACGAAAATACGGTTCTACATACAGTACGGAAAACTTAAAACTCACAATAGACCCGAAAGGGGATTGAACCCTTTAAGGAACTTGAATTAAATACTGTTCGTTTGGTAGGTGCACATTTTTCCTATTTATATGAGTTCCGGACTGGGATTCAGTTGTTAGACTCAGCCCGCGTCACGCTCATTTGCTAATCAAATTCGTCCTTGCTACTTGAATTAGTGAGGCCATTGCTTTCGCATATTTGTATTTCCCTTAAGCGAAAAACGAAAATAAACAGCCTAAGAAACAGAAAATGGATCGCTATGACGCAACGGATCAGCATCTTGTGTTTGAAGGAATAAGGTTAGTATTGAATGAAATTAACAAATTATAGAAGCGAAATTACTAGGATTTTAAACGATTCAACTTCAGGTTGAATTCATCAACCAAAGTTCAAAGCATGTTATAATGAGCCATGTATTTTTACATTTTTTAATGCGCAAAATTAAACTTTATGCTGTATTGGATCGCGTTGTACTTTCTTGTAATGCAACTGCTTGCGATTTCGGTTTCCGTTCTGAGTAACTAAATGGCACGATATTTTGTCATTTAAATCGCAAGCGTTCGTATTTTGGAAGGATTTGAATCGCAATTATAATAATGTGTGAATTCCACCTGCTGTTTGCTCAAAAGTAGCACAAATAAGAGCTGAACTAAATCGAATTATTGAATGCGTCCTATGTCTAATTAAAATTAGCTTAAAGTATAAAGTTGTGGAAGATTGTTTTATGCAAATCTAAAGCCTAGGCGTAGTTTGAAATTTGAAACAATGAATGTATTAGTAATTTAAAATTGAATCTTATGAAAATGTAATTACAAAATTGTGATTCAATTTTGCAGCGATGG
Source organism: Ceratophysella granulata (assembly GCA_034694905.1). Taxonomy (NCBI): domain Eukaryota; kingdom Metazoa; phylum Arthropoda; class Collembola; order Poduromorpha; family Hypogastruridae; genus Ceratophysella; species Ceratophysella granulata. The sequence continues at coordinate 9,646 of JAQFYU010002862.1, forward strand.
GATTGACAATAAATTCGGATTCGAATCCATTTTCTATGGAATGGGATTCCTCAGTTTCATCATCACGGTGGCCCTGTTCTTCGACCTCTTCTTCACGTCCATCACCTCCCCGATTCTTTACAGTACATTCGCTCCCGTTCGTAGGAGAAGACGCAGAAGTATTAAAGATCCACCCAAGAGGGACGCAGAAGATCTGATGAAAATCCCTAGAATAATTCAAACCTACAAGCCACCAATTTTGCCAACATCTCACAAATTCAAAAATATCTGGAACTCCAGCCGACTTGACGCGGACTTTTGGGCGTCTATTCTCATCACTGCAGCAATTTATTGGCTCTCAGTGGAGTTTGGAAACTATTTCGATGATGTTGATACCGAGACTGAAGATGTGGATACATTTAACCACAATCTGCAATATGCCAGTGTGGTGTTTTAAATATTTTTAAATATAATATATGATGGTTTATGTGAAATTGTAGCTATCTAATGTGGTTTGGGATAAAGTCTGACGTAAAATGATCTGGCTTGGCCTGTACAAAAAGGACGTTATCACTACTTAAATTTAAATTACCTAATTTTCGACCAAATTGTAATTCATTATTGACAGATAGACAACCATTTCGTAGTAATTTGTAACTTGCGTGTGACATTTTGTGTTCCAAATGATTAAACAACTATATTTACACATAAAGAAGTGGAGATGTATATTTATTTGAATTTCGGTTTTGTTCATCTTGCAAAACATAGGAAAATAAATGATTGATTTTACAGAATATACTGAAAATCAGTTGTGACGATTAATTGAATATTAAGGCTATTTGATTTTAGCACGATTGATTTGTAGGAAGGTGTCGAGCGCTGACTTTGGTCCATTATTGTGCCGAATACCTTATAACTTAATCGCCGAATGGACTGAAATTTCTTCTCCGTGCTTTCACTCCGCACCCCCATATCCACGGCCGAGCATTTTGTTTTAGAACAAAATGAAATTGAATTGTAAATTGATTACGAATCTCGTTAAATTCATTTTTGAATTTTTGTTCAGAATACTACCTGTGCAGAACGGAAATTCCGATAGCAGGTAAAGTACGTTACAAGTCGCCTCAATTTGTAACAGGTTGAACGGTACTCAATCTATTCATAGGTTGAAAGGTAAATAATTTAACTGTGTTCACTACACACACACACAGTACAAAAAAAATAAGAGTTTGTGATAATGTGTTTGTCACGCGACGCGATCCCAATCCCAGAAAATAAAACATTCAAGGATCGTATTGATATTTAGCAATACTATTCAAATTGTCATAGCTTAGTAAGAGAATATGAAGTGCCTTAAATTAGGCCTCGTGTTCGGGTTCAGAAT
>JAQFYU010002863.1:0-11008 GCA_034694905.1 Ceratophysella granulata
GGGAAGCCTTCATTTATTCTGCCCAAGCCGTGAGAATCACGGAAAATGGGTAAAGATGACATTGAGAGTGAGACTGAAGTGACACGAGGCTTTGGAATGCGAGAACGGTCAACGAATCGGACAATACCCGAACGGGTAGCACAGTTTTACTATTCACTCGGACTTTTCTGCTCTTCCTATTCCTTCATCATCATCTTCCTCGCTATTTCCTTCGTGCTCCTTTGCTGGTGAGTTAACACACAAGACACAATTTAAAGATATGTCCTTATTTTCAAAATATTTAAGTACTCATTTTGTAACATCCGCAAATACATGTTTCGTCTTTAGCATCAATTTGCTGAATGTTTGAGTAACTTCAGGCTTTCTTGAATTGCGTTTTTAGATGGAATTTGAACTTGTACAGAATTGAATTTGCTGGGATTTGTAAAATGACCAATATATTTTTCTTGATTTTGTATTCAAATTCCATTCCAATTCGGCTGAACCCATTTACTAAATCAAATCTATGTTTATTTAAAAAGTGGAACCTATTTGTATCAGATTCAATTTGGGTGCGTTGTTGAAATTCTAATTGGTTGCTTTGGGTCAGGTGAAGTTTAAAGTTTAAAAAAAGTTTAAAATGATTTTAAAATGTATAAATGCAAAAATTTCTTGCAAATTGTATAAGTAGGATGTCTGTGTGTTTACAATTTTAAAAAAGCTCTTAGCCTGTGTTGATTTGGTGTTCGATATCACATCACATCACATGTCACATGCCAGAAGGTTATGTATTCCGATGAAGTTAGTTGTGAACAATGCACGTATGGTCCACACTGTTCAAACTTTTTGTTGTATTACTAAAAGTGTCATTTTTTTAATGACACTTTTAAAAAAATCTCTGCGTTCTCTAGACCGGCGTTCTAGGTTAACACGGGAGAAGCAATTTTGTAACGTATTTCCGCAGTGCGAATTTTATAACTTGAACTTTCTTGTTTGCAGAGTTGAAAATACATGCTCACTGTTCACCAGCACAGAACATAAAGTTTATATTTAAAATGGTATTGAATTTGATAGTTCTTTTTTTAGGAATCAGTGGGTTGAACCGAATTTGATTTGTTCCGAATTTGACTAGCTAACAAGAATTTGTAGAAATATGAAAATTGTAATGTGTAACCGGAAATATTCTTGAATTCACAGCTATCCTTTACTGAGTCTTCCGCTACCTGGTAACCGGCCTCAACAATTTGCCACTCCATATGAAAATTACACAAGTCCACTCCAATCTGGTGAAACGAATTCAGAGAACTGGCCAAGATGGTACAAAGGGCCACAAACCATCTTTGTTCAACAAATCATTGTCAAGTCATCTGTTCTTCCATGGAATCAAGATCTAATTCTGACTGATGCCTTTCGTGGTCCTTTCGCTGAAGCCTTTCAACTTCTACCTGCTCTCAGAAATTCACGTGCTAATAATGAGTAAGTTCACAGATTTGTATTTTTCAACATTTTATATTTAATTTTAATGGAATTAAGAGTAATGAATCACACAATTCAGGTTTAAGTTAAAAGCATGCAGCATGTAGTTTTGGTCAGTAGCTTTACTTGCATGCTGCACCGCGTAATTTTGTTTGCGAAATTTTTGTTTTTGCAATATGCTGTTAACATAATATTGAAGTCGATATTGTCACACATCATACGTCATTCATTAGCTAATTTCAGACACAATAGGTACTTCAATTTTGTGTAGATGAATTTAACGGAACTTGTGACGGAAATGAAAAGCTGTGACCTTCAAATAGGTCAATTCAATATACGCATTGTAATTTAACTACAAGACGAGGCTTTAGTTAATTGTATGGGTAAAATAAAATTGCTTTGAGCGAGCGAGTTTACCTTGTCAGGTATAACAATTTAAGCATGTTGAATGTTGAAAATTGAAAACTGACGTTGCTTTTAAAGAAGCGCAAAACATTGAGGCTAATAAACTGAAACTTAGCTTTCAGTGTGCAGATTCACAACTTCAAGCTGTAGTTTAGTGAATTTAATATGTACATCTACTCAATTTTAGTTTTAGTTATAGTTATATAGACATAGCAGACATACGATCCAAAATTCCAAAGTGTACAACGTTCAGTTCAGTCATCCAAAATTTCCAGAAAGAATTGAATTAATTTCGATTTTCCCCTGCCATTAACCTTAGTAAGGAGCATTCGGGTTATAGGCTTGTTGCGGCGGGTAGGGTGAAGGTCCTTGTTGAAACTGCTGATGTTGAGGTTGGTATGCCGGTGGGTTATTGTATGGTCCAGGTTGAAACTGTTGAGGGTATGGTCCTTGAGGTGGGTATGGACCTTGTTGGGGTTGGTATTGACCTGGGCCTGGAAACTGTCCTTGTGGTGGGTATGGTCCTTGAGGTCCATACCCTTGTGGATACTGTTGGTATGGTCCCTGTGGACCTCCTCCAGGGTATCCACCATAACCTGGCTGCATTACGACGGGTGGCTGCTGTTGAATGATCGTTGTTCCGCCACCACTGTTTTTATCTGTGTAGTTAAATACAAAAATATTTAACAATTTTGTTTTGTGTAAATAAAGTCGTTTGATATTTAAAATGATTTTTGGCTTTTCTAAATCGTTTTTTAAACTTAGCTGAGCTTGTGGTGAGTATTCTTATGTGTGTTTACATTAATAGTGATTTGCGAATTTCGAAAAATTAGCAATGACCATGACACAATGCCATTGTTCAAATACATTAAAACCAAGACCCACCTTTACAACAGGAACAGCATAGATAGACACATGCAGCACAAATGGCACACTCCACTAAATCGTCCAATTCGCACATTGTTGAATTTAGACAGAACTTGACTTTAGAGAATTCTATTCAATTCGGAATTTGGAATATGACGTGGCTGGACGGTTGTTCAGTTCACTCGTGCTTAGCCTCTTCCTCCCGAAAGTTCCGTTTCAGAAAACAGAGATGAGGTTGGTTGTGGTGTGGTTCAATACCCGGGTAGAATTCAGAGTTTTTGGATCAAGTTCTGCAGAAAAACGTCGTTACTTGTATGGCTGTATTTTGTTGCTTCGGTTCTGTTGTAAAATGAATCAAAATATATAATACAATTTTTCTTGACTGATTAATGATTTGCTTTTTGTACGTATGATGCATGGGAGTAAAATAAAGGCGTGTTTAACGTACGATTGTGTTCCAATTGAAGCTTTGACAAATTATTTGGAATCGTCCAATTCGTCGTATTTTATCTAGCTGAGGCCAGATAATTGTTTGACTGAGTGGATGAATCGATAGGACAGTGACGTTGACAATTATTGGATTTTGTCGACTTCACCTGGGAAATTGGAACTTTGACTTTGACATAAAAGTCTGATGGTTTCGTGAGAGAGAACCTTCTCTTATGAATGTAAGTTATTAGCGTCTGAATAACCCAATGGTCTATTATACAGTGCATGCAAGCAAGTGTGCACGTATGGCTTAGGAATCTGGAATGGAAAATAATAAGGTTTGTATGTATTTGAATGGCCTACCAAGCCAAGCCAAGGCCTTTTACATATTTATAAACCAAGAATTGGTGTTATGGGCATTGTGGCTCACTCCGTACATATATTGTTCAGTATATAGCGAGAGTCAAAATCTGCTGAGGCACTGACGCATATGCATAGCAATATTGGAATAATTTCGCAGAATTATGCCTGATGCCGTCCTGTAGCCCTCAAATGGCAAAAACTAAATTCGTGTGGTTGGAGTTGGATACTGATACTACATAGAAAGCCTAATAAAATAACAATAGCAGAAGATGCGTGACTATGACTGTACACCATGGCATAGGCTTCTGGAGAAGAAAAGCATGATACGGGATTACATATCAAGCCATACAATACGTTGCGCAATGCAAGTGGTTGACTTTAGAATTGAATTTGAATTAGTCATAGACTTTGTCATTATATGTATGTACGTACATAGGCCTTAGGCTTCAGTAGCCGCAGCGGGAGCAAAAGCCTATCGTATTGGATTGGATTTGGTGGCTCATGATCATGATCTATTTATCTCCTTTGAACATATTGTAGCGCGAAGTATTGACAAATATTGTGTCAATTTGATACACGTAGTTGGTGCGACACATAATTATGCGTAATTCAATTATCAATTAAGGATTTCAAAAACTGATGGAATCGGATATGATGCACTTGTCTGATTCGTTACATATGATGTTCATTTTGCTTGACACAGAATCGGCGAAGTCGCACCCAGATCCGTGATTAACTTTGAACGAATGACTAAATATTGCAGGATTGTTTAATTGAAAAAATGCATCTATCAAGCAAATTATTTATTGTTTTCATGATATGATCATTTCAAAGTTAGCTAATGGCGGTTCTCCGGTTCTGTTCATGTTTATTGCTAACCCCGTAAGTTAGAAATACGAGCAATGTTAATGAACTGAGCTGATAAAAACCGACAATGTCGATAATTCAAAATACTCCATAATTTTTATTACAGTACCTCAGGAACTGGACTAGCTGAACTATGTTTCCACGTGGGAGAAGTAAAATCCAAGGCTCTGAAAGGGAAAAACACGATGCTTCCTGAACAAAATTGTCTTGTCGTTTCACCTGTCAATTTTTGGCAAGGAAATTATGCCAAATTCTTGGAGGACCCTGACATTGTTGGAACCGTTCTCAATTACCAGAGTCACCAGAAAGGAAAGAGCGGATTGGCTGAACTCCTGCTTGGGATGAATGTAAAGGAAACTGGATTGAAGAGATATCCGTTCAAAGCCAGACAACGAATTGTTTCTTACGCCGTAACCATTGCTTTCAAAACTTTTGACCCAGAGTAAGACCTTTCAATCGATGTTCGCAATTCTCCAAGTAAAGTGGGTTTAATATTTGGATTTTCGATATATTTTCAGATTTTTGAGTCATCTGAAGACAAATCTTCTAAAATCCTACCCTTCCAAACGTCCTGACGAATTGACACAAGTCGGAGAGAATTCTACATCGAAATTGAATGAGTCTGAAAGGAAAATCGTACATATTTACTATCCATCCCAATCCAGCCTTCTAGAATTAATCCCACTCATCATCACCTACATTGCCATGTTCATCTACGTCTACTTCTCTGTGAAGAAAGTGGAAATGATCAAATCAAAATTAGGCATGGCTTTCAGTGCTCTCACCACAGTCGTCGCCTCACTCTGCATGTCCGTTGGACTCTGTACCTACTTTGGAGTGACCTATGAAATTAATGCCAAAGCTATATATCCATATTTAGTCGTCATTATTGGATTGGAAAATATCTTGGTGCTCACAAAATCTGTCGTTTCAACGGCTGCACATTTGGATGTCAAGATTAGAGTTGCACAGGTAAAAACTCTGCAAAAAAACTAAGACTAAGAGTATTTTCAAAGTTTTTAAAAGATAATCTAAAACATTTTTATTTTCAGGGTCTAAGTAAAGAAGGCTGGAGTATAACCAAAAATTTATTGGCGGAAATTACGATCCTCACAATTGGATTCTTCACTTTCATCCCAATGATCCAAGAATTCTGTATCCTAGCAATTGTCGGCCTTCTATCCGATTTCTTCCTTCAAACCTTCTTCTTCGCTACAGTCCTCTCCGTTGACATACGACGCACAGAGCTGGCAACCACTTCCACTCATCATCATTCGTCTTCATATGTTCCATTTCGAACACCCATGCACCCTCGTCTCTCACGTGTCAAATCCAATCCTCGACTAACAAATGGATCCATTTCCAATCACAAGAATTCCACAAGATCCGTCTCCGTCGTTGCTCCTTCTCAGTCAACTCCAATTTTAGTGAAGCTCCCCAAAAGACTCCGACTCGTCTACTTTTGGGCTAAGACCAGATTCTTCCAAAGAACTTTCATAATCTTCATGGTGGGTTGGATCTCTTTTATCATCTACGAATCTGGCATTGTAGCACACTTCCGCTACGAAACAGAAGCAGATGACGTGGTCATCCCGTTGAATAATCTTCCGTTGAACCATTCTGCAGCCAGAATCTCACTTTCTCTGTCTCAAAATACGCTTGGGAGCTACGTTGTTAATCGGACACTACTACGTGGAGCATCTTTCCAGAGGAACAATAAGAAGGAAGGAAAAATGGAAGATGACGGATCAATCAATATTCTTCAATTGAAGGAAACGACGTTGAGTTACCAGAATGCGAAGATGCAGAAGGAGCTATATGAGCCGAATGCTCATACATGGAGACGGCTCTCGCCATATCATTGGCAGGTCCTCATGGGAATTTACAACGTGACGCTGAGTGGGAAGTACATTAGTATTCTGCCACCGATCTGTATTTCAATTCCAGTGGATCCAAATCTTGTTACTACAATTCGACATCCTCATGAACAGGAGCAGGCCAAACGGTTCAACTGGCAGGCTCTGGCCAATGCTTTTGAACCAATTGATTTTGGTAGGTGTAAGTAATAAATAATAGATCATTCTTTGCGGATTTAACCTGAAATCATCAGAAGTTTAGCTCAAATGTGTTAACAATGGAATTTGGAGCAACTGTTAAAATGTCGTTAAAGTTTCAAGGTTTTTGGGTTAAACGGCGCACTGGTCGTACGGTTCTATGACTGACCGATTATGCTAAGATTTTTGCATTGCTCTTCATTTAGCTGCGTTTATCGAGATTGAGTATAAAATAAAATGTCTGACAAAATATATATTGGCAGACAAAAAAATTCGGCGACAAAACATTAGTCCAGCTGACCGAAGAATTTGATTTTGTTTTTACGGAAGATACCAACGCCAACTCAACTAACCTAACCAAACTCAGGCCGACTAACCAAATGTTAATATTATTTGCCAATTCATATTTTCCATCAGCCATTTTACATGTTGATTAGCCTGTTAATGTCAATCCATTTCAGCATATAAAATTCGGTCATCGACTGCCGACGCCGAATGGCTCGGCTTCACAGGTTTCCCAATGAAACTCGCCAATGCTGCGGAATATCAAAAGAATGTTGCAATGCTAGTAGAACGTTGTAGATGATTGGTAATTGAATCATGTCACATTTCATTTTATTTGTATTCTATTTTACTTTCTCCAGATCAATATGACAGCAATATTCTGACGGTGAGCCCCGGAGGGAAAGTTGGGAAACTGGGTTTCATTTATTCATTTTCATCTTGGGAAGATCCATACATTCCAAGTTCCCCAGTGGAACTGGCTCTAACGGTTCTTCTTGCCATTCCGAGCATCATCTTCATCTCCTACACGATGGTCGTGTGCTACAAGTGCATCTGTTCCAGAAATTATGCAGAGTGGAGATCCAGCTGGATGCGAAACAGTTCTGAGTCTTCCCATGAGTTTTACACTCAGGTGAGATGCATGAAGAAGTGGAACGTTTTAAGGATTATTTTATAGGAAGTTCGTTCCATTACGGTTTACATTATGTATTGTACTCTCAGGTCGTATTCGAGGCCGTTCCGTTGGTTTTAGATGGGCACTCCCAAGAAGTGGAATGTATGGGAAGTGATGGAAACGTTATTGCGAGTGTCTGTCTCTCTGGTGTCCTCAAGATTTGGAATACGACTACTGGGGATAATATCGTCACTGTCAATCGAAAAAAGTAATCCATTAGCTCCATTTAAATTAATCGCAGAGTAGAAATGTTCTAAAATATTTAATCCTACTAATTTCAGATACTTCCAACGCCTCGCAACCCGGAATCCGAGTGAAGATAATATCAGCTATCTTCCAGGTTCAGACGGAGACTCCATTTCCGGTTCCTCACCCCCAACAGCCAATGGACTCATAATGTCCCAAAGTCCACCAGTAACAACTTCAAATCTCTTTGAAACTCGTCCACAAATTTTGAACCGAAATGGTCGACTGTCCCAATCTCATTTCCCAAATCAATACCAAGTTCTTGGTGGTTGTTCAACACCTGACTCTCCGACCTGTGTTGTTCCAAATCCGCTTACTCCACATGTTCGTTCAAGTTCAAGCTCCTCTTCCTATTCTCCAGCTGGAAGCATCTTCCAACTCCAGTTTCCACCAACAACGAACAATTATGAGTTCAACTCTATTCAAAATCATCGACGAACGTCCTCATTTCCATCTCAAACTCATTGTGGAACGAGTCCCAATCAGTCTCAACCCATTCCAATTCCCAGTGAGAGTTCTCCTATGTCGGATACAACGCCCGGCACTCCTGTGGGAAATTATAGTAATGTCAATAGGAAGAGTAGTAGTGCCAGTACGTCCTATTCCAATCTGGATCAATTGAATCTAAATGGTGGAATGGGAAATATGACTCGACCCGATTCACGAGTTGGAAGTCCACTGGAGAAAATTGCGGAAAGTGGATTTGAGAATGTTCCGCCGATCTGGTGTTTGGATTGCCAGGAAAATATTGTGGTGTTAGGGACTGGAACTGGTCGTATTGAGTTGTGGGATGCTTTTTCAGGCCAGTTGAAGGTAAGTTTCCGTTTCTGGAGTACCTACTGAAAAAGTTGTACAAACTGGTTCTTGTGCTTTTGTTGTAAAGTATTCAATGTTTTGATTTGATGGTGTCTATTTGTTGTGTTTCGGGATTGCTTTTAGTTTGGTTTCTTGGTGCATTTGTGTCAGTGCTTCTGAATTTTGAATTTATTTTTCATAGACACTTGACAGGTTTATTAACTATTTTTAGTGTATAACCTGGTTGATATTGTTATTTTGTTTCATGATTTTGCTTTTGTTCAGATGATGCTGATTGTCATTTTCTGTTTTACTTCCAGTGTATTTATGATGACGAGTGTCGAGCCGGGGTGATGTGTGTCAAGATTATTGGCAACCGGATTGTGGCAGCTCGAATTAGTGGATCACTTGACTTTTTAGAAGTCGAGTCCAGTTTGCATGGGCAAGGTCAGCCCAGGGAAACCTCTTCGTTGTACCATAGATGTAAGTCAAAGAATTCTGAAAACGCCGCGTTACTTGGCATTACTTACAAACTTGTTGTTACAAATTAAATAGATCCGTCGGTAATTCATCACATCAGGTAGAAACCACTAATTAAGTACTTACCTTTAAAATATTACAGGGCACACCGGTGATGGTAACGAAAGCCGAACATCAATGTTTTCACTGGATTCAGACATCCGGTGTGTTTGGCTCACCACATTGAAAGCCCATCAACAGCCTATCACATGTCTTGACTCGGAAGGTGGTCGAATTCTTACCGGAAGTCAGGATCATTGTCTGAAGGTTAATTTGAAGATTGAAGGTTTTCCGCTAATTTGAAGCAATCGCTAAATTCTATTGTATTTTCTAAATAGGTATTCAGATTAGAAGACCAGCTGCCAATTTACACTCTACATGGACACTACGGTCCCATCACTTGCCTCTTTATTGACAAGATCTCACCAATGACCTCGGGGTCTGGATCCACTGATGGCATGCTCTGCGTTTGGGATCTCGTTACAGGTAGCTAACAAATTCACTTCCGCAAACTATTCAACTCGTGAGAAAATGGAGTGTGCGCTTAAAAAATTGTCTACTTTTATTCGTCGCATTTTCTCACTCTCATTTAATATGCGAAAGTTTCTGTCTAACAGTTGATGAAGCTATGTGGTTCTTTGTATGCAGGAATGTGTATGTACTCAATTCAAGCCCATGATGGTCCGATCAATGCACTCACCTACTCAGCAAGTTACATCATAAGTGCTGGTGGAGATGACAAAATATGCGTTTGGGAGAGATTCCAAGGTCATTTGCTCAACACCATTCAGCTTGTAAGTGGAATAGAACGTGTCAAGTTGCTCGTTGTTAGTAAACTTTCAGAAACATCACAATATTACGGGTTTATGCTAATTCAATGCCATATTTTTCGAATTTCAGAATCACGCGTATTGTTCCAATCTCGTGATGCTCACGCATAATTTACTCATTAGCAGTAAACAGGTATGATTCACTTCGTTTATATATAAATATGTATTTAATTTCGGCGTAATTTGAAACTGTTGCTGCTATTGTTTTGTATTAATTAATTACTTTGACTATAATTGGATTTCCTTGTTTTACAGGGTTCCCTGATTGTATGGGACGTTCGTAACGGAGACGTGGTCCGAGCAGTGAGACTGGGTCATCGTGACAATACAGTGTTTGTTCGTCAGATCATGGGCTGTGCAGACGCAATTCTCTGTGACTACGGTTCTCAACTCCGCCTCGTCCGCTTTCCTTCCATTATTAGCAAAGTGGACTGAGATTGAGAGAGATCTCCGTTCCATTTCATTTCCTCGAGTAATTCAATTCCTAGGGACAAGATGTCTCCCTGGGTGGGCGTAGAGCACAATACTCGTAATTCAATATTTTATGCAAAACTTGGTAGTGCTGGGAAATGAATGAAGCCTGTCTTTGTCAACTTTTCCCTAATTTAATTAACCCAAGTTTCAAGTTACATTGACGAGGAGGAAGTATATTGTGGTAGATCAACTTGACTGTAGATATTTTGTCAGAAAAGTACAAATTAAACGCTATCCAAGATTATATTATTGTCTAAATATATTTATCATCCTAATGATGTAATTTTAGTTGAGCTAAAGGATCTGTCTGAAAGACGTGGTAACAAATGTAGATCAGCTTTGGATCAGGTGCAAAATTCGTTATGAATTTGTAATTCTAGCTATTTTTGTACATTTAATGAGCCAATAATATTACAAGCTAAAATAACTAGTGCTCATGTGCGCTCGCATTGAGATATTATTTACAATTACTATTGCTGTAAAAATACCAGGAGGGCATTATACATACATATTAACTGTTGTGATTTATTTAACGAATGATATCAAGTGATAAAAGAAATAAACGGCTCAAGGCAAACTGGTCAACTTGCATTTGTAGTTCATCGGATGTCTATGTTTCAGCAACTTGGTTGAGCAGATCGTTTTCGGACGTATGTTTCGCTGTAGAAGATATATTTAACTATATGAAACTCTGTAATTTGTTACGTGACAGAATTCTGAAAATAAATATGGAATTTTTCCTAACT
>JAQFYU010002864.1:0-11007 GCA_034694905.1 Ceratophysella granulata
TATTAATGCCAACGATTTTTAATAAAATAATAGATAAATATAAATTTTGATTTAGATGCATTTTAGAATTAAATAGGCATTTATTTTGGCGCATCATCATAAGCAGGGTTAGTATTTCATCCTGATTGCATGTTTTGTTTTGCAAGGACGAATGTTGACCAACGTCAACGTTTGTTGTGTGTCGGCGTCGGCGAACCAAGGTCCAGAGACTCCAAATTTGCCTATCTTTATTTGCATGTTTTAGCATATTTCATGTTTTTTTTGCATATTTTGCATATTTCGAGCTCTTCGGTATTTAGGGCACATTTAGAAGGATTTCAGTAAAAATGGTACAGATTCACTATTTTTTACGACATATTTTAGTGCATTAAGCGGTAAGAAATATTGCAAAATTTTTGCAAAAGAAATATTTTAATGCATAAAACGGGAAAAAACTGAATACGTTAGTGAAAACTGTGGCTTTTTAATTTGAATTAAACCTAACTTTAATCATAAGTGAAACAGGATACAACTCGCAAGATGAATTAATTCTAAATGTAAAGAACTCTAGATTCTACATATGTAGCAAGGAGTCTAGTTCTTACGTCAATATAAGTCCTAGCAATGACATTGTATTGTAATGAAAAATAATAATTCATTTAGGTGGGTGGAGTGGAACTGTATGCAAATACGAAGGTCTAATTGTCTTGTAAGACAAGTCCTACCTGAAGGTTAGACCAAAAGAACGTGAAGGTTGAATTTGAATACGTTTCTCCTCACACACACACTCGTCCAAGCATGCACCCTTGTATCATGCTAATTTTATTGGACTATACCTGCAACCTTTCCCAAGGTGCATCACGCAATAATTATTTATAATTGCAGGATATAGCTTTGCAACATATAATATTGAGGATTCAAGATCAAGTTTAAACTTTGTGAAAAGTACAGGGCCAAAAGATGATATTGAACTTATGACGAGCGATGCTTCCTTTTTATTTGCCAGACGGCGTCTAACGTAATTCCCAAAATTGGCTAGCAAATTCCCAGTTTAGACTCAAATATTGTCATGGATGGCGGCCCAAATGATCAATTTTAGGTCCGCTCATTATTTCGTCTGGCAACTCATCCTCGTTAGCTACTAATAAAGATAGAACGACCCGGGTTACGGTTATGTTCTTGGGACTGGAAGTGAAGCTCAAAGTGGAATACTTCCACTGTCCAAATTACTGTACTAACAATGAACATGAATGGCTTGTAATTTATATTTTTAGTGAGAGCCTTGGGGACATTAATACTTCTTCATCTAGCTCCTTGTCTCACTGAGAGCGTAGAAGCTTTTAGAAACGCACCGAAGTTTCAGGTGTCATAAGTGCCCCGAGTTACTCCCAAACTACTTATGAAAAGGAATTTGAAATGCTCTTGCACTGAAGCCAGAGCCAAATAAGTTTTTGACATATTTGTATGAGTGATGGGATGTTGTATGGAGCAAGTGGCTTTTCATGTAACCAACATATAGAATTTCCTTCGTTAAAAGTTAAAAGTCGGCTTCGCATATCATAGAACAATATGAATTCCACTAAACCGGATGAGAACCTAATCTCATGAAAACACGAGAGGGTTTCAGGCAGGCTCATCTTTCACTTTCTTCTGTGGAGAAAGCGGAGAGGAGCAAAAACTCGCTTTAGTGTGTTGCTGCGAAATGTGAAATGCGAAATACTCGTGGCCGTGAATTTATTAAATAACATGTTTGTCTCCGTGTACCCATACGACACGCACTGAGTCTCATTTCCAGCTTCCACCAAATGACGTTGGATCAGTATCAGTAATGACAATGAGTCAGAGTTCACGAGGGACGTGGAAGTAAGGTAAACCTTCGGTTTCGACTTTCGACGCAATGTTTACCGGCTGCATTCATATCTTATCCACAATACACACAGGATAGAGGAAACCTAATTTTCTAAATGGGTTTCATTCCATTTGACAGACTGTGTTGATGTAACCCAGGCTGTACTATTGTAAGCTCACATGGAGAAAGTCATCCCATTTAAATTCCTGTGTAAGCTCTGTTTTCACTTATTTCTTATGACGATTTCGATCTAACTTATCATTAATTTATCTTTGTATAAGTCATTTTCGTGTTCCGGAAATCCAATTTAACCTGACCTATTTTATAACACCGTTCAAACGGTTAACAGCCCTAGGATTACACAGGGCATTTTCTCCAAGGGAGTTTCCATTTGGGTTGAATTCAGGATTGGGACACTTGGTAACCAAACACGGAGAAAGTTACGTGGTAACCACTGACTCGTTCATGACAACCACACGCTACTTTAGGGTTAAGTTATGCTTGCCGAAACGCGTGCAAGGGGATTAGACCCGCGCGCCGATTTTTTTTCGAGCGGCGGCGGCGTTTGACCGATATAGGTCCGGCGGCGGCGGCGCACCGCCGATTATTTGCCTCGGCGGCGGCTCGGCGTGACCAAAATATTTTTCATATATCAATTAAAATCGGTTAAATTGAAGTAAATCACAGTTCATAATCTGACTGAAATTTAATGCAGCATAATATTGTTACAAAAATTTAATGATTACAACTGGATTACAGCTGCATAGACCTGATCAAAGCCCAAAGCCCATGGGGATTTTCGAGATGTTCTTCAAACCTCTTCATTTTCATTATGCTTGCTGGAGAGCAATGTCGGTTATCCTTCCTTTGAACTCTTTGAAGCCAAACAAGACCAACATTGTATACATGAATGGACAAAATATATGCATTTTGAAAATAACATGTTTTAAACATTTACATTTGACATTTATGCAGTATAAAGATACCTAATTAAAATTGAATTTCTGAATATTTTGAAACATTACTGAACCATGGTTGTGAATTTTAGAAGACATGGCCCTCTAAATGGTGCAAATGTTCCAAACGCCTAAAAAGTTTTAGCGAAAGTTTTAATGTTTTAATGTCTGAATTCTTCTGAACTAAATATTTGGATGAAAGTAGTACATTCAATTTGTATTTAAAAGTATGTACTTTTTAAAGTTTGTAAGTAGCAAAAGTACACCTTACACTTGTTTGTAGTTTATTGTTATAGGCTGAGTGTTTTGAACAAATTCAAAATTATTTGAAATATTTTCATAGACAAGTTAATAGAAATAGGTTGTATTGCGGATAACGGCTTGAGGCGGCAGTTTTTTTAATTTATGACTCGTATCGAAAAGTACGGTGTCCGATAGTCTCTTGATGTATTACATAAACATCATTCATAAAAAAATATAATAAAATTCATTTCAAATGCAGGTTCGGCGGCGGCGGCGTCGGCGCGCCAAAAAATTGGTTCGGCGGCGGCGGCGGCGGCGGCGTGGCGCGGCGGCGCGTGGGTCTAAAGTGGATACCTCGGGCGGTTACCATTACGGTTACCGCGTGTATCCTAATCCTCAATTCGACTTCCATTAGTACTGCCTGGCTTACACTAATCAATCAAGACCGTGAATAAACGGAGAAATTTCAAATTGGAAAGAATATGCCTATTTCACAATATTCACGCTACGCTTTAGAATTTCGTATCACACGTGCTTTCAAATATTAAACGTCTGAATTGAGATGTGTTCCCTTATGAGGTTGCTAATTGGAAACAAGTATGATTGATCTCAATTCTCAGACAATATGCCCTGCTTAACAGCCTTCATTTCCAAATATTAGTTCGTTCTATTTTATGCAGTCAAAGAGTAGTAGAAGTAAATATATCGTGGAAGTTCAAACGCGTGTTCCACCGAAAGTAGTTCAGCATGTTCCAATTTCAAGACTTTGTTCATAATTCATAACTTAATTATTATTCCTTTGCCGAATAACTATAAACGGGAAGATGAAAAGACGATCTGTATCTGACTAACGGAAATTAAAGATTGACAATTAGAGAGAATGAATTGTCTGATTCACACGCGCTGCTCGATGAGCCATTACTTTCTCCTTCTATTTATAGCCTCGAGTTCAGGTTCCTCTTTTGCACAGAGTCAAGGAAATTAACTTATAGTTTGACTTGAAATATTTCTGGTGCTTTATATTTCACAAGACAGAAATTCTTCCAAAAAAAAATCAGTGTTGTTAATCACGAATTGAGATCCGAGACATGAACGAGATCATTTGGGCAAAGAGTATTCGGCTCCGATTTAGTCGTGACGTGAGTCACGTCACGAATAATCTTGTATGCAAACCGGATTTAACGAAAGTTTATTACCGATACAGCGTTAAGGGCTTAGAAAAAGTAAGTTGAGTAGTTCTCAACTAGTAATCGCGTGAGCATGAGTGTCATGAATCGTGAAAAGAAGTGCTTTGTGAGTCTCTTTGTGCGTTAATTTAACTTTTACACTGATGAATGCACCAAAGTATACCGTGTATACCGTTGAATAAAATTAAAAGATACAACTTGGGAGTTTGTTAATCGGGTTAGATTAGCAGTGTATTGAAACTATCGCGTGACGTCAGAAAATGCAAAGCATGAAAGCTAACGATCAATGATTACGTTTCATGCTCAGACAAAATACAATATGTCCATGTTTTTCATCGGAACGTAAATATTTGACTCTAGTCTTCAAACGTATTACGGGTAGCTCTTAAACGTGCACATGAAACAATTTAAATGCGATAAAAAGATGATTCCGTACATGTAGTGTGCCTCGGTGATATCTTCAAATGTACAGCACAAAGCTACCGGACGCTGACACCTTGAAAAAATATGCCAAACAGCTGATGTAACATTGTAACAATTAAAAAAGAATGACAAGTTAATATTTGTCACCATGTCAAGTTCTTTTCTTTTGTCAACATCGTTAATTTTGTTTATAAACCTATCTTACAATTGAGTATTCTAGTACAGAAAACTTCAAATATTATCACATGACGCATCGAGGGAGTATGTTTTGGATTCATCTCGTAGCATTCAATTATGAAGAGTAACAATTGTTTGAACAAACTTAGCAAATACCGAAGGTATAATATACGTACGATTACAGAAAATCGAATATAAAGATGGTATTTTCCGGTACCTAATTACGAGGGTAGTTCCTGAAGTGTTGCACCTTGAGTAGACTAACACAAATGAGATTCAATCATTAGATTCAAAGTGCATAAATTATGGGGCGGCTCTCGTAATTTTCCCGCACGTGTGCTGTCGAGTTCTGCAATTCAAATTAGCACTAGCACTACAAATAAGTACTTCAAGAAATGAGCTGAAAATATGTACGCCCATTTCGGTCTCAAATACTTTGTCTCGTCACACTTTGTAGTAATTTATTGCAATTTGAAGTGTATCGAAATGCTAAATAGGGATATTTTTAAGGTTCGTAAATTTTTTACGATGGCAGAATCACTCGGTCTTCATCTGGTTACTGCATACTGATTAACAATTTAGCATGTTCAGCTGCAACTTTGAGTCTTTTTCATCTTCGTTCGTGCCTCATAAATAGCCCATAATATTAGACGGAGCGAGAGACCAACAGTATAACATGGTAAAATGTTAAGCACTCGTAGCTGGATCATTCGTGCTGTAACGTTTAATGGTGAGATATGAATGGTTAAAAATAACCATATAATGCTCTTGAATATATGAATATATTATTTCACTTAATAGGACAGAGTAAATTGCCTCATGAAAGATAAGAACATAGTTAGAATCTAAATGATGTCCCCATTAAATGTTAGCTTAACAAATTTTTTTCTCCTATTCGATTCGATCCGCTTATATGGATATGCATACATAGTAAAATATGTATAATTTAGTATATACATAGTAACCAATTTTGCAGTGGTAGCATTATTCTTGAAAAATCAATGGTGTGTAAATATTAGGACCATCTCCCTAAGTGGAACTCGATACTCTGGCTCAATTAAATTCAGTACACTACTGTCTTCGAATTGAAATTACAGGACAAGCACAAGGCCTTGTTTTATTTACTCATGGATACTATTTAAATTCTCAACACCAACTGCTGGTCATAGAGCCTGGAAGGTCCAAATCTGGCATCTGCTTATCGGTGAGCAGATGTAACCTCGAAATATTAATAGCAAAGTGTCAGAGATTAGCCAACGCAATCCATCACAAACAAACCAGCCAGTGACAAGTCACAAGATGGTCACAGTCCGTCCCAAACCGGTTACATTCTACATGTTCGATTCCTTTGCAACAAATTCAACCGTAAATACATACTCTTGTGTGGGAATTTGCTGGATTTCTGCAGTTTCAGCATCGCTACAATATTAACATGCAGCACATGCCCCTTGAAAAAGATTAATTCTGTCAATCATCTTCGCTCTGGAAAAGCGACTAAGTCCAAATTCAGAGTATAAATAGAACACATCCTACCAAATGCAGGCAGCATTAACATATAATCCAATTCGACTTCATGAATAAAATATCATAATTTTGTCAGAGACAGAAAGAATTACATTTCGGAGCAGCTTGTAAATTATTGTACTGCACTGCAGCCCAGCCTAGCATAAATACAATTTTGTACGCGCTATAGCGTGGCGTCATACTCTTTGTATTCTGTTCGTGGAAAATATAAATCGATTGTGATATGATATGATCACGATTTTACGAAACTTTTAGATAAGCAAAGATATTGTTTTCATTTTATTACACAACATGAGGTCGATATTGAATTTTTGTACTTGGTCACATTCCTTGACATTATGTAAGCGTGCCTATGCAACTGGATACCATGGTTTCGCTCTGAGAGCTATTTTTCGTATTTGAGGGACAGGATGAAAGAAAAATATACATGTTGTTGAGGTTCAGCTGACAGCACTATAAACAATATTATTACGGTACATTTGAAGTTGACTTTTGTCCAGAAGAATTCAACTTTACAACTTTCCAACATTTTTCAATGGGAAATAAGAAATATTTTTATTAGAAGGATGAGACTAAAAGAAGGACAAAGCTGAGGTCAAAAAAAGTGTATCTCGCTCTCGTATATTAAGTTACTACCATTGTTATTTTTTGGTTGGACGTTATGTATGTAGAAATATCCTTATCTTGACAATCCTTAAATAATTAGTAAATACTCTTTAAACCAAACTCGGATGATGGGATCGAAAAGGTTCACAAAAAAAATATACTTAATCAAAATTTTAAGCATTATTCTAAAAACTAATTTTGAACATTCGTGCGTCCATTACTTACCAAATAATACATACGCCCGCACTCTCGTACTACATATATTCAGCAGGAATGTAATTTCTTTGTTTTCTAAAATCTTCCATTTCCCTCATATTGGCCGTTTCCGACTACAATATCCTTGCACACAGATAATGTATGTATCAGTAATAACACATGCAATAACAATCAGGCGAAAAACGTAAAACAAGACTAAAAATTCGACGCGAGTCCATTAGCCTATGTTAGATTGGATCATTTAAGTTAGGTTAGGTTAGTGCAATGAAAATTTCATGAAATTTTGGTTTGTTAGGTTTATATTTTTTGTCAAACTTTTAAGATTCGCGATATTTTGTGTCACCCTTTCTGACTCGAGGCTGGAACCAGATGATTGAATTATTCTGGCCTTGTTTAGATTTAATTTATATTATTCGCGTCATCGTGTCGTGAATCCTGAAATACTCGATTCTCGAACCCCTTGAGGAATGACAATATTATTGCAAGCATTTTTTCGAAAGTGATGACAGCGAGCTGCCAATAATTCTCGAACTTCAGCCCATCTCACATATATATTGCATACACCTACTCCTACTCATGCTTATACGCTGCAGCGGTAACATCTTGTTTGGAAAACAACGCGGACTGCACCCGGTGCCAGACATGGCGGAGACAGGTCATGACACGAAGAGAATAGGAAATAATGTGCCCAACTTTTGGCATGAACTTGATTTCATAATACAAGTTCTGGATATTACTTCAATCCAGCAACAGAAACAGATCATGAATGATGGATGATCGGAGCGTTTCGTACGATTAAGGTCGGGGTTCGTGGAATGGAATACGGATGAAGCCCTTCTTAAGCGTATAAAGCTATTCTCCTAGACGTCTTTTTCAGCTCGTTCGTCTTACACTTCAAGACAGAATCACTTTGGACGTTGCATTTGTTTGATCCCGTGCCCATGTTCTCATTGCACGTAAACTCATAGATCAGAGGAATGTTCTGGAGCCGGTGAGCACGGAGAGTCAAAGACAATTAGATTGCAAGCCATGGAGTAGCATGTTAAAAAGCAATTATGAAACTTGAAATGAGAACTGAAATTTCCCTTACTGGACAGGTCAATGTACTTGAGTTGGTTCAGACTCTGGCGTGGAATATTGGTCAGGGTCGTCAGATTATTATTCTTCAGATCCAATTCCGTCAAATTTGGAAAGACCTTGAGAAGCGAGAAATGGAAGGAGCTCGTCTCCAGCTCATTTCCGGACAAATTGAGATTACAAATAGAGTACCAGGAAAAGCTTCGCTTCCCAATCCCACCAGAATACTCCAGGTTCCCACTTCCTCCTGATCTCCGGCTCGCACTGCTGCTTCCAGGATTCGACCAAAGGTGCTCAATTGCTCCCGGACTCTGGGAAATACTGAGGGAGAATAAATGCGGGAAAAGTCGATGCAAATTTTGAATCCTCAAATCACCTCCGCCAGAAATATTGAGGAAAATCCCAGTTCGGACATTGTTAAGATCATCTGTCTTCCTTGGCAAATCCGCCCTGTTCCTCAATCCCTTGCACACCAAAGTCTCGAAGCCCTGGTCAACGGTGCAGAAGGGGTTGAGCGGAACCAGTTGAATTTCAGAAGGTTCACTCAAGTCCCAGTCCCATTCGGACCTCATGAGCGGGATCAGTGACTCTCGGCTACTCTGGCCTGAATCCTTCAAATCATGGCGTGTGAGTGGCAGAATTACTGGCGGAGTCACGAGAGAGGCGTCTGTGGGAATTGTGCCAACCTTGTCGAGATGTAGAGCAACAAGAGTGAGAGTGAAGATGAATGTGAGAGTTGTTGAAGTGTGCCCAGAAAGAAGTAGTTTGTCAAGCGGAGCTGGAACTGGCTTCATTCTCAGATCTGGCCTAATTAGCCACTTTCCATGTAAATATTTCCAGAGTCCGGAACTAATTCAATAAATCTCGTTACGCCCTCCTCAGAATGAACTTTTAATCAAATCACGTTTCTGTCCTTCTACAGATGAAACTTCCACTTTTCGTCAGCGTCACTACATGTTGGACGTTGAATCTTTACTTTCACAGAACTCAGAGTCAAAGACAATTGTCAAGTTCTAAACTTGCGTCGGGTCGAAGCAAGATGAACCAATTGCACGTAAGTGCTACAAGAATTATTCGCTCAGGTGAAGACGACGCCAAGTGCCAAGATTGGTTTAGGAGATGAAGA
The DNA here is from genome assembly GCA_034694905.1 of Ceratophysella granulata. NCBI lineage: Eukaryota > Metazoa > Arthropoda > Collembola > Poduromorpha > Hypogastruridae > Ceratophysella > Ceratophysella granulata. The sequence goes on from JAQFYU010002864.1 coordinate 9,364, forward strand.
CACTCATAAACAGATGCAGGATGGAAGAGGAGGGGTGAGAATTTATTTTGTGAGTATCGTGCCAAAGAAAGCGAAATTACAGAAGATAAACGATAAATAGGGTAACGTATAAACAAAAATAAGAAGATTTACTCGATGCATGTGACAGAAACACTAACTGTTTATTTTGTTCCTGATTTAGTGCATCCCGCAAGTAGCGGCAAAGTTGACGCCGGGAACTGGCACAATAAGGCTAGTGTTGGTCTCACTTTCACGCGTAGATTCAAAAATTCGAAATCCTCTTAAGTACACACTCTTTTTGTAATTTTGTACTAAAGAAAAGAATCAGCAGGAGAGATGAAGTGGACTGAATGCTGGAGATGAAAGCTGTCCAGAACCTGATTTCAGTCTTCTCAATCTTCTAGGGAATTTGTCCTCTTCGGCAGAATGCCAGGCGGCTACTGAAGGGAACAAAGTTGAAGGAGAGACTTTTTTAGGTCTCATCTCAAAAGAACAACTTTTTGCAAGCGTAGAGCGTATGTGTACAAAGTCTTCTGACTAGTCCTCTTTGTGTGTAGTGTGCGGAATGTGGAAATGTGCAATCTGCTTGCACCCTCTTCTTTGCCTTGGTAAATATTACGTAATATCTTCCACGCGGCACACGCTGCAGACTCACACTGTCACTATGTACCCCCAATTCATAATATGAAATATTAATGACACAATATGCAGTAAATGCGATTACTTACTTTATTTCCAGTCAGAGAGTTAGAGGGCTCTAAGCTGGAAGAGGTCCCCAACTTCAATCAAACTGGATATTATGTTGACTCAAGTCAAGGATCTGTGACGTGCTTCTCCAATGTCCGCATCAGAGAAGCCGACATTATCTTGTCATGACACTCTGACAGGTTTACAACACTTTGGTACAATATGGAACGCAACCTAATTGATGATGCAGGCTCTTTTCACAAAAGAGACGACTTTTTGTTTTTCATCGCTAATAATTTTGATTTGCCTGTTGGATTGGAATGGATAAAGTAAACATCGATAGGACGCGACGCATTACCGGGTTGTTATTTTGTAGCGTCCAAATCAGTTTGCCCAAATAGAGGTTGCGTTACTGGTTTCACTTAATTTTATCGCTTTATTAGACTAAAAATGAAGTCAAGGCTAAAGAAGACTATTTGTTTTGGAAGTGTCTACTCGTAATCGTAGGGATGTTGGAAAGTAGGAAGGTGAACCACATCACATATATGGCTTGAAGTTGCGTTAAGGATTTGCGATTTTACTTGAGACTTAAGTTATATTCCAATCTCTCGCTTAAGATTTACGCGTTATGATGATAAACCTTGGTCCTAATTCAACTAGTTCCTTGAATTAAGTTAATCTCATCGAAACTACGTATTAAAAACATTTCTCCGATGAAGCCCGTTAGAATTCCACTGCAATAACCTAACACTCCGATAATTAGGGAACCGTGGGATCGAATTCGACTCTATTGGACATCATCGTTGGGGTTGTTGCGTTGTAACTGTCATTCATCGGCAAAGCAACATAGATGAATTTGGTCTTATGGGATGGTCATGTCCGTCTGTCCGTCCGTCAGAGATTTTTCGGAAGCGCAGCGCAATAAGTCACGTATGTAACTTTGGTATCAACGGAAGC
>JAQFYU010002865.1:0-11006 GCA_034694905.1 Ceratophysella granulata
ACGAAGGTTCTGGGATGCCACAATGAAGGTTTTTAAAAGGATGACATACTGGGAGATTACATAACGGCAGCAAGCCAGGGAAATACGTGTGCTTTCTTTGCTTGCTACTGCAACTTACCATACGAGTAGCACTAATAATAATAACGCTAAAATTGTACTTGGCTTACTGTTGGCTGACGACTGATTATGCGTGTTTTTTGCATGTGTTATTTGATTTGCTGTTTCCTTTATTCCTGTTTGTTATTGGAATAATGCAGTTTCGTTGTAGTATTTGTACTGTATCATAAATTAGAGGCAAGTGCACAACTAAAACTAACTAAATGTAATTAACAAGCCAGAAATCCAGAATACAACATATAGATAGCATGAGCTTGAGCTGTACTGATAGCTGATATGTCATACAGCTCACAGTGAATTGAAGATATTGCAGAATAGAATGGGTTGGGTGTCTTGCTTGAGAGGTTAAGTGAATTGGTGAAGCTTGTATTTGTTGTGTAGCAAATTTGTAGTTTAGTCGGACGTTAGCAAGAATTCCTAACTTCCTGACATGATGAGTTTGAGTGTCCGCTGTGGGATTGTATGCTCAATTAGATATTAGATAGCCACCCTATATTTACGCATTAAACCACGTATTTGGTCGATTTTGCTAGCATTTCGCATTGCTACTATATTCGTCATTTCTGTTTGGTTGGATTTAAATTGCATGCGTTTGGGGATTGAGATTTGGGATGAAAACGCTCAACAAGTAAGTAGTAAGTAAGTAGTACTGTACATGACGATTTTTATTGCATGTTGATGGAACAGTTTGACAAGTAACCTCATGCGTCGTAGCCAGGATATTCATTGAACTAATGACTATGGTTTAAGTTCTGAGTCTTGTCCTGTAATTAACGTTGCTGTGTGTATATGAAAAGACTACTTGCTGGAAAAGCTTGGAAAAGACTACTAAAGAAATCCAGAGGTTAAGAAGATGTAACAACTACTACTGGAAGGATGTGCAGAATTGCGAAATTACGTGTACTTCTTTTAGAAGTATATTTTAATACATGAAAACTGGCTGAAAACTTTTTAGTATTTTTTTCATTAAAACCATACCTATCAACTTTGACCCAGATTCGAAATTTTTGCTTCTTGTTTGTTTGTAGCTGTGGCCAGTGGCTCGAGGACTAGAGAGATGGAACTTACTGATGTAGTGCATATCGCTTAGACTTATAGCATTGACGTTTGGCGTTTCTAGTATATTCATGTACAGGAAGTTCATAACAAGGGTCAAGGGTTTAGTAGCTGACAGCGGAACATGAACATGAGATTCAACGAGAAATACTAGATATTTCTGTACGATAACTGCTAATGTGAATGTGTAATTGTCAATATAATGAGCTTCATGTTACCGTCGTCACGATATAACTTGACAGATAACAATAAGAGCGAGTTGTAGATTATACAGTGCATTAGTGGATTGGACACTTCCATACCTATATACGAGATAGTACGAGTGCATGCTATTCCAAACGACAGTGACGGATAAGTTCGACGTTTGTATTTGGAGTGAATGACACAATAGAATCCGTTCAATAGTCCTGATGTGGAATGGAAGGGAAGCCCAGGAACATATTTATAAATAGCAGGCCGAAATCACTTTAACTCGACTGTTTGTTTTCGCTCGCGGTAGAACGGTAATGTGGAGGCATGGGGTTAAGGTAAAGTGTTGATTGATAGGAGGCAGGCAGCAGCTGGATTACTGAGGCCATTGTTTGGAAAGCATTGTATTCCGGTTGTGTAATGTGGGTGTGCACTACTTGTTGCTCTACGCATGTAACACTCGCATTCTTTCAGTCAAGCATGAATCCAATCCAGTACAATACAAAGGGCTAAGATGAAAAGTTGAGACCGCACGTTTACAGTTGGGTCGTTTCATTTTCACCGCAAACAGTAAATGCATCTTCTGTCTAAGTAGGCTTTTCCGGATGTTCAAGTCGGTTCTCGTCTTTTAAAATGAAGTTAATATTTGGTTTAAGAAGGCGGCTGTTGATGAGGTGCTAAATAATTTATATAAATAGTTGAGGAAGACCTTGTGTCTTGTGTACATGGAAATAGCATAATCATGTGGACGTGAGACTACGGCAATGTATGTAACTACTTTTAATGATGTGTTTTTGCTCGTGGTAGTTCCTTGTGCGCCTCGAACACGAATGTTTCCTTCAAACGGCGTACACTTACCGTCTCAGTCTCCTTCAATTCAGTGTATCATGATTTTAATCGAGGGTTATTTATAGGAACTAGATGAAGACAGAGGCAAGGTAAGGAGGAGGATTTACAAGTACAACGGATCGACCTGCTGAGATGTACATAGCATAGACATAAACAGCTTTACCAAATGTTTTCTTCAACACCTTCACAAGTTTGCTTGGGCAGGGTTGAATTTGAGACAAGAAGAGACGAATGTATGGAAAGTCTGTGCGGCTTGACGCCCGCCCGTTTTTTTTTCATTGCTGCTGTCTGCCTTAGATTTAATTTCCTGTAATTTCTGTATAAGTATACAGAGTCTGTCGGGTGTTTTCCTTTGGAAGAGGAATAGGATAAGGATCTGTTTCATTAAATTAGTATCAATGCCAAAACCATTACTGAGGTGTGTACACAAATTCTATCTTGATGTCAGTAGTCAGTATTAATCTTGCAATACCTTTTATGTGAGGTGGTAGCATTTGCGTAGGCAATGCTAAAGGTCAAGGATCAGGCTTCTGAATCTATTCTTAGAACTTGAACGTTCACAACTCTAAATTGATGAGATAAACTAGAAGGGTTTCGAATCTAGAAACTATCCTATGTCAGCCTCACCTGATTCAATTTTCGAGTTCGTCACAATTATGACATGGAACGTGGGGGTGTGGGTGTGGGGTCTACAGAATTCGATGAATTCCAACATACATGATCAATATTACCTGTCTAAGTCATAGCTGCTCATGCTCACCTGTTTGTTTTGATGACGCGATTTTGATGAATTGAGTTCATGTTCATGTAGCTGTAGCTGTAGAGACAATATTGGATTTTTAATTAGTGGTAGGGGTATGTAATGTAGGATGGTAGTTTTGTGTCGAATGCTGAGCTGCTCCTCTGAATTCGAACACACTAACTATGTATTACTTAGTATTTGAAGGAAGTACAGTGGTGGGGATGGGATGAAGGATTTGCAAAATTTGACGCACTTCCAGATTTTCGTTGACGATCAAATCAGAGGTTAGGTTGTGTCACGTGTTAAAGTTAGGTTCGACAATTGCCTAGGTTTACCTAAAAGTACTCGATTCTGCATGTCAAATCAAAACACATTTGACAATCTAACCCTTAAATGCGAATTTCTGTTTAGCTGGTATTATTGTTGTTAGTTGTCAGAGTGTAAGTTCTAAAATTCTAAACTACTTACTTCTAAATTAAAGTACTTAATCGATTGTTACTTTAAGTTAATATAATAATGCTGTCTGACGCCGACGCCTGACGTTTGATTCTGAGATCAGCAGCACATGGTTTTTAAATTGTGGATAATGATAAATGAAAATGTTGCGGATTGCGGAAGAATACTTTTGAACAAAATCCAAAGAAGTATTGTGTACTGACTTATACTTAAGCACTAAGCTTCGAGTTGCGCTATATTTGATGACGTTTTCGTTTCTTTTAATTTTGTTTCAGATAGGACTACTGTGAGACCGATTGGGTGGGAATCTGCTTCATGCCCGTCGGATTTCTCGAAATGGAGGATAATGGTCGTCATATCGTTCGAGTGTACGTGGGAGCCTTATCACAGGAATACGAAGCTCTGTCCGTGGAAGCGAGTAAGCACACGACAGCGGACGAGATAGTGACCTGTATTGTTCAGAAACTGGGTTTTCCCAATGCGAGCGAGTATGAGCTGGCTGAAGTGGTGGGTAACTCGGTGGGGCAGGAGTGCAAGGAGAGACGACTGAGTCCCTTCGAGTCTCCCGTGGCTCTGAAGCTTCTCTGGCCCAAGTCCTCCGAGTCCGCAGACTCCGTTGTCGTCTGCTCGAGCAGTGGTGCGCCTTCCAGAACTCGTACCACCTCAACGTCCTCCAACTCCTCCACGGCCTCCTGTCCGGACCAGTACCGGTTCTGTCTTCGAGAGAAACTCACGGACTCTCTCTGGTCCGAGAGCTTCGTCATGGACCCACAGATTATCCGGGACTACTTCTACCGCTTTCTCTACCAACCCAAAGACAAGGAGTACCCTGACCTCTGCCAACTCCCGGATCTCAATGAGGACACGCTTCTCGAGAACCTCAAGTCCCGTTTCAACGGAGGACACATCTATACGTATGTAGGCTCCATTTTAATTGCAGTCAATCCCTTCAAATTCCATCCCATTTACAATCCGAAGTATGTCAAGCTGTATCAGAATCGGAGACGGGAAGAGTTGCCACCACATATTTTTGCCATTGCGGACTCCGCCTATCACACGATGCTCAAGGAGAAGCGGAATCAGTGTATTGTGATTAGTGGTGAGAGTGGAAGTGGGAAGACGGAGAGCACCAATTTCCTTCTTCATCATTTGACAGCTCTCAGTCAGAAGGGAACACATGGGAGCGGAGTGGAGCAAACTATTCTCAGTGCTGGACCTGTTCTTGAGGTCAGTTAACTTCTCTCTATATCCAATGATCTCTTGATATCAACAGGTACAATACAATATATATGGGCGTCAAGAAAGGTTCGACTCATGTCTGTCCGTAAACATGAGATCAGGTTTCGGTTCTAATTCCAAACCGGTCCGTCTCAAATTCTACCACCCATATTTTCTGAAATACCGGTAATTGAACCTCCTATTTTGGAATTTTTGCATTCACGTGGAGCTAACCCAACCTCTCTCCTTAAATTCAACTAATCAGCGAATCTGCCACTTCTCTGACTCTGGGAACTTTTAACTAAAGTCTTGTTGTTCTAACAAGCCTAAATTAGCCGCATCCACTTTCATTTAATTTTGGAGAATTTCATATTGTAGAGTTCATGCTCCCTAAAGAATTTTCAATTGCCAGCTACTTGTTAAATATGATTTTGATTTTCATAATAAAATTCTAATATTTGGCGTAGATTTGTGCAATATAAATCGTTCAAATCTAAGGTTTCATATTTCATAGTGCATCCTACGCGTTAAATTCTGCCATGCGAAATTTTGGAATTAATTTCATCGGCATTAGAAAGGAAAAAGGTCAAGGTACCCAAGTCTGAGAAACCTGCACTACAAGTACTAGAGCATGTCATGTCGTATTTAATTAAACTCGTCTCATTGTTTCTTACCATCAGAGGATCCCCCATATTATTTATGCTGACTTTGCGTGTACCAAACACTGTCAAAATATCCAAATTAGGTGTCCAATATAATTTGAAGATTCAGCGATAAGCAGGCTTCACGGATCGCCCTGGCTTGCTAAATTTCAAAGAGAGACTATAGTTTTGCTGGCGCTATTTGTCTAGACTGTGCTTCGAAATGATTTACACTAAAATATCCATAAAAATGGAAAACGCGTCCTAACTCTGTTTGAGTAATTAGCCATAAATAAGAATCTCAATGAATTCTGTCAGTCAGATTTTATGAATATCAAATATTATTTTATTTAAGATGGAAAGTGATAGTGGAAATTCAAGTGTAAGAATTATTGCTTCCTTGCACGATGTACAATCTGCTATGCTGGTAAGAGAATTAAGAATTGGCGAAGCAATAAATAATTAGTGAATTTACTTACATCAAAGAAAAAATCTCACTCTAGTTTGAAATCAAAAACAGATTCTTGTTGCTGCTTGTATTCCTCAGCCTGCACTTGTTTTCGCGTAGTCAATTAGAAACCATTTAAGTATCGATTTTTTAAAGAATGCGAACTGTAACAAGATTAGGTCAGTTTAATTTATGCGTAAATCTTTTTTGTTTATTTCCAATATCCAATCTACGTCTCAGCTTTCGAGGAGGTGGTACTCTTCACTTCTGGGCCTTTTTGTGCCGAAGTGGATTGCCGACCTTAATAAATTAAAGTGGTCTTGTATGGCATTAAAGTGTGCTAAGTTTCCAGTCCATTGTTATTGTGATTTGATTTAGACAAGTGAAGGTGTGGCAAGGGGATTTAATATGTAATCAGAAAAGGTGGAATTAGTTGAACAATGCAAAGAGAATACATTAGACCTTAGATGCAAAACAATGGGAAGAGGCTTTAGCTTTATTATGGTCAACACTAATGTGTCCAACTTAACCTGTACTGTACACAATTTATGTAAGTAATTTTTTTGTCTTATCAATTCGAATTTACAATTGATTTATTCGGCAGTTGCCCATCACTTAATTGGCCGCCTGCCACACCACCCATTACCATTTTTATGGGCTGAAAGCTGAGATGGAATGACGACGAAGGAGATGACAATTATGCTCGTGAACTAGTTGACGTTGACATATATGTTTACTTGATGAAGTTTTTAATTTCTATCCTCACTCGGTCACTTCACTACTGTACTGTTTATACTTCTGAAGCATCAACCATCATGTGATCATTTTCCGCTATTGTTGCTGAAGTGGAATTAAGGCCACCACCGCACAGCAACAGACCTGTATGCGTCGTTCTCGAGTGACAACTTGTATGCATCTGGGATAAGGAATGCAGTAAATCTTGTCGTATTTGCCTAATTGTTAACTTCTCTTGTTTCTACTTCACAAGGAAATGTATTATGAAGGTTATGAGCTCTGATGCGGTTGTGAATTTCTTGTTTCTTGGATCAAAATCTCTCTGAGAGCTACTGCCTTCTGGTTTGGCTTTTCGGTTGCGATTGTGAAGTGACGCCTATATTATATGCAGCTTCCATTTGCATTTCGTTTGATACTTCTTTTTTAAATTGGAGCCGAAATAAGTTGTAATGTTACATTTATTCCGATTTTAGTTGCGAATGATATAAATAGAGTGTCGGTCAGGGTCGTGTCGTTAGGGAATTGTATTGAATGCAATGGGCCCAATATGTGGCCTCAGCATCGACTAACAGACAGCTTCTTTCTAAATATGTATAAGTACTTATTGTCTTGTATAATGTCGCTGGAAAAACTTGAAAAAAGATACAAAGCCGAGTCAGGAAAATAACTTTTTCTGGAATTTTTGTATCGGATGTAAGATAAATGTCAATATATATTCACGTTTAAAAAAAGTCTAACTATTAGAATGCAATTCTCACGTCCGCCTTGCAGATCCGTAGAAATATCTCGAAATTGGTCGGTCAAACTTCTGAACGAAACAATCAATACATTGGAAACAAATGTTGGGGTTGGAAGCGACAAGTGGCAAGAATCATTCCCAAAGCCTACTTGAAATTATCAACGTCTGCTAACAATAATATTAGGAAAGAATGGCAAAATGTAAAAAGAAGTTAGTTTGTAAGTTTGAGTGAGTGGAAAATGCATAGCAGATTTTGAGTAAGTATAATTTTAATGTCAACGTGGAGAGTGAGTGGTGGCCTTAGGTGGTTAATTTCCATTGTATGCATGGTGCATAGGCTGATGAGTTCCTTGGATCTCTCTCCCATTGGTTGGGTGAAGAATGGCAAAGTATCATCTTCTCTCCTGATTAACATTTGATAAAGAAGCCATATTACTTTCAAAACTTAATCAACTAACCTTGAAAGCCTCTTCGTCTCGTCATGACTCGAACAAAGGGAAAGTTTTTTTTCTCGTAAGTAAATCTGCACTCAACAAGAAGCCAACGTACGTTTCTTGTTTCCATCTGGAATGCCTTGTCGAGAATGAAAGCAGAATTTCGACTATAGCCACCTATACGAAAGTGTTTATAAACTACCCAATATTTTGACAATATCACTCATGTTCATGTTCCTCCTCTGAAAGAGCAAGTTGTAACGTTGTCAGTTTTTTCCTTCTCACTTTTGATTTCCAAACATTGGCACAATGCCTGAGCTAAGTCAAGTGTAAACAGTCAAATCAAAAATAATGAATGTGGCGTTTTTACTCTTCGTGCTTGTTTCACGCTCTAGTCAATAATGTATGACGTATACTAGAACGTTCTGTGATTAACTCTAAGAGGAGAACTTACATGTGGAAAAAAACAATGCTTCATTCATATCTTAGCTTCTCCGGGTCGACTTCGACTATCGACTATCTAGTACTTCTAGTCTGAAATTGAACGTATAAGGTAGTATATGGAATGATACTAATGTATAATGCCTTGTCATAAGAATTTTCAGTCCCTAAGCTAAAATCGTTTTAATTGTTTATAATGGCGAATGTGCCAAATGCCAAGTCACACTGTGACACACATAATTTCACTCTTGAAATATGATTGAAAATTTAATAAAATCTGAATAGTTAATAATGGTGGTGTTGTGATACACATACATATTCATTTTTATTGAAACATAACACAAAATCGGTCAACTATTTGTACATAGAACGGATGACACTGTGGAAAGTGGTTTGGTTAGGCGTAAGTAAATAAGTAAGTAATATGTTAAAGTCTACGCAAAGCTCAATAGATAGGTAGTGTACGCTAGCAACCTTGACTCTGGATTCTATTTTTGCGGTTTCTCTTTCTTTTTTTCATATTTGAAATATGTGAGTACGAAGTGCTGAAAGCAGTTTCCGATTTTCTATGGTCGCCCAACATTCGCCAATTCTAAATGCTACCCACCACTACAGTATTGGCTATCGCGTTTTCCACATTTTGATAAAATCCCTGTCATATTTTAATACAACTAATATTTTGTTGATTTACTAATATATCGATATGAATGCGTTAACCGCGAATTTCTATTGTTCGGTTTTAATTGAAGGTCGTAAAATAATTGAAGCAACAGTGTATATTAGTTGATTAGTATAACATCATCAGCTTGAGTCACAAAAAGTTCTTTCTTGATGTCTTTGTCTTTGGAATATTAATTTTTAATTTGCACATGTTAAGCATTTCGCATAAAATTGGATAAGCTAGTCATTTAGCCTACAGCGCACGTAAACCTACCAATCAGGAATTGGATTGACAACGCCACAGGTTAGTAGAAAAAAAGCTAATTCCTTGAAGATGGATTTCGTCCAAGAAAAACGTGAATTGGTTATAATTTCATTCATTGTCTGTCCAACTCGAACTTCCAAAATGCAATGTGATCTGTGAATTGCTACTGCCATCCTACTATCAATCCAATAGAAATGTAAAGTTGAAACAAATTATATGTGTATGGGATTGAGAAGAAGGCGGATTGGTTTTAAGTGCACATGCTCCTGTCTTGCAATGTTCCTCTTTCATCTTTTGCAATAACTGGCGTGTATTAGCTATAGCTAATGGGTAAAGTCACCGGTATAAAACATGAATGGACAGCCTTGCAATGTATACTCCACGCATAATCATGTTGTATCTTCTAGTTGGAAAATTGGCAGGGAAGCAAGCAGGTATGAATTTATTTAATAGCCGGTTTGAAGTATTTATTCGTCGCTTATTTGCACAATCACAATATGCAAACTAAGTGGTTGACTATCATGTGCTTCTATATACTTACTTGTTCCTACAGATTGTCAAAGTATTATGTAGTGGTGCTGCTTCCAGTCTTCGTTTTATACATTCATGCTTTTTAAGGACGAGAATGGCAAGATTTGGATGTACAAACACCTGTAAGTCAAGTGGATTAGTCGAACGTCGAACCGCGTTAATTTTGGGCAATGACGAAGGCATGGCACATGGCACATGGCTCAATAATATTGAGATTTAACATTTTCATTTCCTGAGTTTCCCTCGTCTTAACTGTTGACCTCCGGCGTGGAATGCCGAATGCCTTGTAGGTAGCAAATTAAGATTTAAGCTCTGCTTCAAATTAATTTTACGGGATAAACGATTGGCAATTTCTCATCACATTTTTGCCTAATTCGTAAAGCATTGAGTGCAATTTGAAGAAAAAAGGTTTACTACCTTTCACGAAAGATTTATGTGTGTGTGTTCATCTCTGCCAAATCTGTATTTGGAAGAGGCGAAGAGGAGCGAGGCTGGTGAAAACTTGATTTTATTGAAGATTCTGAAGGAAGATAATCCTCAGATCATTGCACGTTGCAGTTTATTCCACCTCGAATCGTGGTCATACGTCTTGCCCTTGTGTTTGGCGTCAATGAAGAGTTAACATGAGCATCTCTGCATACCAAATTCACTGCACTTTTAATCTGAGTGGTTTTCGTACAATAATGGGGAAATCTAGGGTCAACGATGTTCGTGTCGTGACCAGACTAGATGCGAAGTTAGTAGTCGATGATCATCAATTAATTTAAGAGGGAGGATTGAGTAGCGAGTTGTGTAAGCATTTCTGTCTGTCATTAAATAATCCAACTAATATATAAAAATTCTCAGACAGACAAGAGATCAAAATCCTGAGACAGTGAACAAACTGCAAAAATTAAGCAATGTATTCTGGATGCCGCGTTTTTTACATTCAAATTCTGGTATCAGTCAATTTTTAAAGTTTTAGAGGTTCAGATTGAGAACGCCTCGATATTGTCTGAATTTACTTTCGATTGGCCAGACAATTGCAATTTGACATCTGAATTCTAACTCTGGTTCATAAGCTGTTTGAATAACTATTATTCGGGAGATCCTTCTTGGGTGTGCTGTGCCATACAGTAATAAATGTGAATGGAATGGGAGTCACACACCAACGATTAGATTTTGTGACGTCAAATTCATATTTTCAATTCTTATGCTGCACTCTCTTCTCTGATCTTCAAGAAGAATGAGTTCATTGTAAAGTGGTTGGTTGTTAGGCAATCTCTCATTGAGACTCTTCCCTCTTCCCTCAGCTGATGCTGATGATGTCCAACGGACTTTGGCTTGAGTGACTGAGAACAAAAATCTTCAGTTGGTGGCCTGTTGTGGAATAGATACACGCTACGCCCGTCCATCTATGGGCAATTTATGGGGACAAATATTTGGAGCGTTAAAAAATGAGTTTTGCAGCGCATAAAATAAATATTTCGAGCGCTAGAAAAATAC
>JAQFYU010002866.1:0-11006 GCA_034694905.1 Ceratophysella granulata
GAACAAAATTATTTTATTTTGATCATGCATAGATTTGATACTAAATATTTCGAATTAGGAAACACGCATTAACGTTACAGAACTTTTTGTGCAAAAAATTAATCTTTCTAGTAGCAGTTGTTACTAATGTTAAGACTAGGCTGTAGTTAGTGCATACTACTCGCTTTTTGTATAAGTAACTGGAATCAACTTGGTCCGCTTCACTGAAAAATTGCTCTTGTCCTGAACTTCGTATAATAACTACGGATCTTTTCGAAGATAGTTCGTTGAGCAAGGCCTATTTCGAAGAATGTGGATTTCTGAACGGATCCTTTTGCATATGAAGTTAGAGCCAAGAGTCAACTTCGTCAATCGCTTCCGGTATCAGTCAGTCTTTTGGATCATCTCTTCATCCTGCAGGACAGTTCCAACAGACTTATCTGGAAATACAATATGCTAATAAGTGTAATCATAATGAAGCGGAAAATCCGTGTGTTTCCCGTAAATCTTCAAAATTCATTCTTATCGAGGTATTATCTTCAAAATTCGTGGAAAGGGAAAAATGCCAAAACAGAAATGATTTTGGAATCCAACGATCTCACACTAAATAGGCACAAAACTCAGTAGATAAAACGTCTGTCATGTCAAGGTGGAATACGCGTGCTGGAACATACCATCATGAGAAAGGTTGGGATGGACAATGTTCATATGTCTTCCAATTATTGTAAAAGGTAAAATCACTTTACAAATGTCGCACTGTGTTTTGACAATGTTTCCTGTGACAGTTGACAGAACAGAGAAAGAGATTAAACTTTTTTACGTAGAAAATTATTACATGTTTTATTTTTTCCGTTATATTCGTACCATGGACAGCTTTCATGTGACGATGGTAGGATGCTTGAAGCAATTCTCGAGCACACAAATGGCAGGACACCTTTTTTCCAGGCTCGTATGAAGCTGAGCATAAAAGGAAGGTTTCGGAAATTAGTGTTTAATTAATAGATCTACAAACGATCTCAGAAGTTCGTTACATTGCTCAGTATGTAGTTGAGTTGCATAATTTTAGAATTTGATAACTTACTCCTTGAACATCGAAATTGACTAAGGCGATTGTTGCAAAAGTTGCACATCATAAGTTTCTGCTCCTTTTCTTCCATTGCTAAAAAGTTACCGTAACAAAGACAGGATTTAGAACAGCAGGTGGTGGACCGTAAGTTTAGAAATTGATAGAATATAGTAGTATTTCGTACCATTATTTGGATAGTTCTCCATTGGCCGATCTGCTCGTTCTCGTTTGGACTGGGCATTTTCAGCGTCTTCGTCTGGAAAGGATATAACATAACAACCGTTTGTTGAAACAATTAATATCTTTATAATTTTACCCTAAAATATGCTTAGCTTACAGTCATATTCTGTAGTTTAGTAGTAGTTTAGTCATATTCTACTACAACATGATTACAAGAGAAGAACATCCGGTGCCAAGCCTAAGCCTTGACTTTCGATTCTTTCGTTTTGCTGTCTTGTGCAAAAGGCTTGTTTAAACTTTGACGCTTGCTGGTGCTTGAGAATATATACCTTTATAGATCGATTTCTTTGCCCATGAAAAAGCTCAATTTAGCAATTTAACTGGAATTAATTACAATGAGCTTAAAGTGGTGTGTTTTGAATTCACCGAGCCACTACGATTCTTGTATTTGTCTACAGTTTGCAGTGTCGGATAGCGGCTTGGACGAAACGGTGATCAATATTTTTAGAGAAACATGGTTCATCGACGCGGCTTGTGACCAACCATATCATACTTTAACTCAAATAAGTAGGTAACGTACCATCAATGTCGGTATCCCATGATAACCATTTGGCCATGGTCCCAAACTTGGGATCAAGCGCACGTAGCCACTCATTGACTTTCACTACGGCTGGTTTCGCTGAACAGGTCTTCATAACTAGACCCAAATTGTTCTTCCGCTTCGGATTCGCAACACTTGGTTCCAGTCTCATTTTCTTTGCGGCTTGGGATACACCATTTTTAACATGCTGGACGAGTTGACGCGGATTTTTGCCAGTGTTCAATAGCGGCTTGCCCCAGACCATCCCAAATGGAATATTGTTACCCGTAGACGTTTTGATTTGCTGCACAGGTTTAGCTTGACTAATAGAGACTATTCTACTAAGATGTTCCACTTGTAGGTCAATGTTTCCAATTGACGGCTTCAGTTCTTGACATGTCTTCATTCGAGTGTTCAGAGGTATTAATTCTGGAACGGGCTTGGCTGCTTGAACCTGATGCTCAGTTGCGGTATTTTTCTTCCGTATATTGAACTCGTAAACTATTTCTATGGCGGATTCACACGCTGATTGTTGTCCTTGCCCTGCAGGTAATGAATTTTTCGGTGAGTTCTGCATCCCAAGTTGTGAAACAATATCAGCAGCATGCAGGATGGGTAGCGAGTCATTGATATCCAGTGTCGCGAGTGGTGCTGGTGCGTTGATCTGTGTCGGACATCCAGGAACATAATTATGAAATTAACTAATTCCTGAAGCAAAACCAACTGCCTTGCTTCGATTGAGAACTCATTAGTTACAGAAGTTAACGAAAATCGGTTTGAATTGGCATCATTAGCAAATTAATTAGAAATTCGTAACATTCTATGCTAGAATAATTTGCTCCATAGTTTCCATATTATTTGGATTTGGAAGGGATATTTACAAAATAGTCACAATCACAATTAGAACTAAAAAAAATGTTAGGAGATCTCTGGTTTGGATGTGATTGCCTCATACCTCATAGCTTACAGACGGATAGACGCAGATACGACAAAGGAAATTACAGAACTATGTAACAGTACATGAATTGCACTACAGTTTCAGAACGGACAACTATTAGCAGTATTAACGTAGGTGGTAGACATAAATCTAATTAAAGGTACAGTATCAAATTATATGTATACAATCTGCTACCATACGACTACCGTTATAGGTCATAGGTAGCGAGCATCGCCACCAATAAAAAGCGAAAAGGCAAATTCAAATGCCAACGTACAACGAAAACAGTGCATTTTGATGCATCCAATCAGAGATGACCGCTCGATAAGAGGATCAACGCGATATTCGTGAACGCTTAGCTGATAGTGTTAGCCCTCTTCCACGTTCAGAACGAACGCGTTCTCGATCGTATACCTGCTTTCCAACATGCTCTGGATTTAAATCTAGGAGCGGAAGATTTTTGTCAGGACTTTCATCTTGCATATGGAAAGCTTCTCGTGGGATCAGTGATTCACTGGAACGGGTATCGACCGGAATCGGGAACGGATGTGCACTAGTAGCGAATTTCTTCTCCGTTTCACTATCCTTTATGTCTTCATAAGCATCTGTACACGAATGTAAGAAATGAATACATACAAACCTGTTCAATTTGTCTTTGAAATGATTTGATATCGAAGATTCCATAAACCCACCGTATTCATTACAGTACTCTTCAAACTTTCTAACGATTACTTTAGCATTTCTCAGCGCTTCACCAGCGCTTCGCTTGGACTGCTCAAGTATATGGATTCTTCTCATCAAGAACTCGTCAACTTTCATCATTTCCTCTTCCATTATTCTGTTCCACTGCAGCGTCGGGCGGGATTCCGTTTAGGATGTTATTTTTCTGCCCAAACCAATCAGCAATTAGTATTTTTGGATAGTGAGCTTACACCACTCACGGTCAGAAAACAGTGACAGCTTGTATGCACATAACACACAATACATTTACCTACGCTTGCCGACACGTCTTAAAATTAAAGCCACGTTCAAAACTTCCTTGAACCAGCATAGCATGAAACTCAATTTCCGCGCTCTTTCATGAAAAGTTTTCAATGTGCCGGCGTGCGGAAGAAAATTGAAATCATTATTACATATTATATATTTTTATTAAATCGGCTGACAATTAAGACGTGGGTGCGGCAAATTACCTTCTTGATGAATTCAGGATTCTGGCTGGACGACCGCGAGGACGACTGAAGGACGGCAAATGAGCTTGACGTGACACACGTGAACGATGACGACTGAAGATGCTATGAACAGACTGTGTGGACTCGACTACTTGCCTATTGACAGTTGATGTTGATGTTGACACTACTTGACCTGAGAGACGAGACACAAAATTAAATGTACTCGTCTCTTGTCTTGTGTATGTTGTGTGTTTTGATTTGTGATTGGAGGTTGAGCAGTTCGTTCTTCAAAATTTCCAATTTACCGCACATTCCGTATTTCAACAATCTTGTCTTTGTCTCGTCTTGAGTTGAGTCTCTTCGACTCGTCGACTGACTTGTAATAATTATTGTAGATTGTAGATGATGAAAGAAAAAGGGCGGGGGTTAATCTGGGACTGAATAGCAATAGCAGTAAATAGCAGTTAGCATTTAGTAAATTTTTGATACCATGAAGCAGACGTGACCAGATGTGGAGTGTCAGCGAATTTGTCTCGCAAAAAATAGAAACGAAACTTCATTTAGCAACTTTCTCTTCTCTTTCATCTCATCACAAGTTGGGATGAGATGAGATTTATGCTGCGTATTTGGCGGGAGTATGAAGTTCAAACATATTTGGACACGTTGAATGACTCTGAGTCAAGTCAAAAGTCTAAAAGCTGTCTCGGAGGACTGGAGGACAAACAGGTCGGATGTCAATCAATGTCACCTGTCGTCTGTTAACTGTAAACTTACAAGTTATCCCATTCCTATCACCTGTTCTTTGTGGACCATATCGGAGGTCAACTGCTTCGCTAGGATAGGAGCCTATTACACGGTACCTAGCCCTAGCCTAACTGAAGTACACCTAGTTTGCTGAAGAACGTTTCAGGTTCGCTTAAGTCAATCATCAATACACAATACAAGTTACGAAGTCGAATTGTGAAATATAATTTATAATTAAATACAACTGAGCTTTTCGGCGCAAGCCAGCGCTTGCAAAAATTGACAACAGCGTTACGTAAGACGGTGGAATGACGTATGACTTTTTACCAATCAAATAAGAATGAACTAAGTACAAAGTAAGTATATATAAATCAAATACTATCATAATCATACATTTCGGGGAGAAATGACCGTATGTAAGTTGGACATATGAGCGTGCGATCTGGCTGTGATCGCACGCTAAACGTGTACCAAACGTTGTTTAATACAAACAGCTGTTATCTTTCTCTCAATCAGTACACTGCTAAGTACTACTACTTTTATTTGGGCTAATTCTATTAGATGACACGATTTGAAAGTTGTAGTTTTGGGTTCATCACAACCTCAACTGAGGATAGTGCAGTGGCATGGGGAAAAAATTGCTGGGTATCAGCGATCTGTCGGTACACTTTTGTGTAGCTAATTAAATACAATTGGTAATGACAAATACAATCTGATTTGTGATGTGACAGAGAATTCATGAAGTGACCTTATATCCTTACAGGTGCTAAGTGATTGGGATCATGGCCCTCATGAAGGCGAGCGTAAGAAAGGATTTGGGTAACATCCTTCTCCTCTTGTTCCTGTATGTTCTGCAAGGAATCCCGCTAGGCCTCACTGCTGCAATTCCGATGATACTTCAAAACCATCACGTGTCCTACACCGATCAGGCCAAATTCAGTTTCGCCTACTGGCCATTCAGTGTAAAACTGCTCTGGGCTCCCATTGTGGACGCACTTTATTCAGAAAGAGTTGGGAGGCGGAAAACTTGGCTCGTTCCGATCCAGTACCTAATTGGATTATTTATGCTCGTCCTCTCCAGTCAAGTTGACGAAATGCTAGTCAATTCCAATATTACTCTCATCACCGTAGTTTTCTTCATGCTGAACTTCTTAGCTGCCACTCAGGATATTGCCGTGGATGGCTGGGCTCTCACTATGCTCCGGAGGTAAGTCTCCTATTTTTACAGCTTGAGTCCCTTCAATTACAATATTTATTAATTTTCAGAGAGAACGTGGGCTACGCTTCGACGTGTAACAGTGTCGGACAAACTGCTGGATATTTCTTAGGATACGTCGTGTTTCTTGCACTGGAATCGGCTGACTTTTGCAATAGCTATCTACGATCTGTACCGGATACAAAAGGCCTTCTCACGCTTCCAGGTGGGTATACGGCATTCTGGATAAGAAATACAGACAGAAGTCGAAAGGAAACAATTTATTGATGATCATGACTACGCGATTTCAGAAACCAAGCTTCTTACTAAATGATAAATAATATTCCTACTTTCCTCCAGGTTTCTTCTATTTCTGGTCATGGGTGTTCTTGATCACGACAACGCTTGTTTGGCTAATGAAGAAGGAAATACCAGAGAAAGGAATTAGTAAGGATTCTATCGTTTCTAGTTATAAGGGACTCTGGAAAATTTTGCAGTTACCAAGCATCAAGAAAATCATAATTTTTCTGCTAACTGTTAAGGTATTAATTAAGTTACACTGTGAAGTGGAAGTAAGAAATAGCGTTTCACTAGTTGGACCAGGAGGAGTTTTAACAAAAAGTGATATACATGTAGATTGGATTTGCTGTCGATGCCGCTACGGGTCTCAAATTAGTTGAAGCTGGAGTTCCAAAAGACCGACTGGCACTACTTGCAATTCCGATGACACCACTGCAGATACTTCTGCCATTTATTATCTCAAAGTACACCGCAGGGCCAAAACCAATGAATGTTTACATAAAGGCCATGCCAATAAGGTAACTATCAATAATATAAATTTTGAATTTAAACTAAATCTAAATAAGTATACCTTCCACTTAATACTAAATATTTGAATATTAATGACTTCCAGACTCCTATTCGGATTCGTATTTGCTGGAATTGTATGGATTACACCATCTTTCATGCAAGCAGACGGAACTTTCCCATATTCCTATTACGTCGGAATCCTCTTTGTTTACGCCTTGCATCAGGTGAATATTTTGAAACCGCAATTCTTTTGCAAATAACTTCGCCTAGTTCACCTTAGAACGCCCACACACATTACAGTGTGATGTATAATTTCTGTACTCCTCTCGATCCAATGTTTTCAGATTACCGTCTACAGTATGTTCGTCGCCGTGATGGCATTCTTTGCACAAATTAGTGATCCCGTCGTGGGCGGAACCTATATGACCCTACTTAACACGCTTTCCAATTTGGGAGCAAACTGGCCATCGACGTTATCCTTGAGATTGATGGATCCACTGACGTCCAAAATGTGTTCAAATACAACACTTTCGGATAATGACTGTTCCACTCCAAGTCTTGTGGAGGTTAGTACAAGGCAATATATCTCCTTCATAAATTGCAAGCCAATAATGTGCTTCGAATATTGAATTTATGTCATTTACAGGACTGTACAAAAACTGGAGCTGAATGTATTGTGCTCATGGATGGCTACTACGTGCAAACAATTATCTGTATAGCAATTGGATTTATTTGGATGTTATGGGGAAAACCAACAATTCTAAGACTACAATCTGCTTCTGCCTCCACTTGGCAAATCATAAATGGCAGAAATCGTAAGGATAAGGATTGACAACTTAGATCGCCTTTAATTATCTCCTGATCGATATGGAAAGTTGTTACGTTTTCGCTACCACCGAATCATGAAATAGGAGAAATGGCAGAAATTGTCAAATACTTTATTTAGAATCGTTAAATCTTTAATTTTCCAATTGATAAAACTTTCTAACAAGCCTTGTGCTTTCACATAAATCCATTGAATCACATTATAGGTATTCTGTATTCCTAATTTTTAGTTTGGCAAACTACTCACCGCATGGTTGTGTACCTTGCTAGCTTAGTTCACACGTGGTTTTGTATTAGCGTTCTATATAGCCTCAAAACAGGTATCTATCTGTACCTGATTATAATAATTACATCTGTCAATGTTAAACTTTGATCCCTACGATTTTATTGGCAATAGTTTATGTTTCCATTTTTCATGATGAAGTGACAGTGAATTCGAGCACCAGTAATGCACACAAATTCCTAAGTCTCGACCAGGATGGCTAAGCGTGTTTTTGCACCCCGCCGAAGAAACTTACTGCCTAGCCACTCTGCTATCGACCAAATACAATAATTAATATGAATACAAGTTATAATAAAGTCAATGTATCCAGATGTATTACGGTATCCGGTTTCTACCCTGAACCGCACTGATAATCTCATGTAAATGCGTTGTATTTTTCTCGAAAGCGAATGTGATACATGTGACGGTGCTCTAGTAGTCAGTCAGTCAGTCCCTGGATTTGGACGAGTGAGATTTTCAGCTTATGTGACTACTTCAAATGCACTGAATCCAATTCAAAGATTTATATCAGCTTTCATCAGGTTTTTATTTATGCGGGTAGTATTAGTATTATATATTTTCAATAAAACAAAACCATCCTCCTATTGTATTCTTTTCTGTTTAATAGGTTTTTGATTTTGGACACTGATACTAATTTGACTCGTTTTAATCGTATGGCTGTGGTTTTTCCGTCTATGGTGGTGTCTATTCAATAGTTTTACAAAAAAATTCATATTGTTTTTGTTGGAGTGGAGTTGGAGTGTTGTTTAATGTCTGTCTAATGCCTATTTGAAAACCAATCTATGTATATTGATTCTACATATGTAAATCAAGTCCAAAAAAGGTCGTTGAATACCACAGAGTTTTGACTGACTTCCCAGCACGCCAATACCGTGCCGCTGATACTCCTTATTTCAAAAGATTTGCGTTTAACATCGCTGCCCAAAAATGACACGAGGCGCACTTCATGTTTGTTTGAAGGATTGCTTAGTCAAATGTACGTAAATCGAACTAATCGGCCACTACCAGTTTTCAATAGCGTGTATCATGGTTTTTAACTGTTGTAATATGATTTATGTATTGCTAAGATGAAACGTAATCATTTGTAAATTCCTATTTATTAGTAGTAGTTTAGCTAGCAAATTGGGTTTATTTTTATGCAATAAAAGAATAAACACATTCCACTAATAATTAATATTGTCTTCGTTTTTTTTTTGAAACATTATTTCGAAATACTGTATTCTAAACAAACTATTTAGAAGGGAAATATACTAGAGATCCAGTACAACCAAGGCCTCACCAATTAATTACCTACACATTAGGCTATGTTCCACCAAATTGCTGCTAAACCTACAAGCCAGTGATGTATTCGGGAAATATTACAGCCAGCGCGGAATTTGCAAGAATTGCGAAGATAATTTTAGGTACCTTTTTTTAAAAAATGAACTTCATAAATCACATTTGCATGGAAGAATGATGACATTGGCAATTACGTACAACAGCACAGGCGCATGTAGCCTTCCGACCACGGAAACAAATTGATGAGTAACGATTTTTATAAAATTATGGCTACAGTTGAGTAAGCTAAATTCAGCAATTCAATTCAGGTAACAGCTCTTTCGATTTATATAAATTAAAAAATGTATTCTACTATTATTTTACGTGAGGAATTAAATTGTTTTCAGTAAAACTAGGTTAGGTTCTGCCGAAAACATCCTAGAAATATTAAATTCTTCCATGATCCAATTTATTTTTCGGCGTTCGTCAAATTTTTCGGTCTGCCTAATAGGAAATTATTGAACTGCTTTGATTTGTAGTAATTCAAACTTGATTTTGCTCCTTGGTTGCTAATAAGTGGGAAGAATTCCACTGGCGAATTTTTGCACGGTACAATATTTGATTATCCCAATCCCAATCCGAATAATCTCTTTCTTCTGTCTTAACTTTTTGAGTAAATAATTTATAATTTCTTGGAAAGAGTTCGACTTTGGCCTGAGCTGTGTCAACAGTAGTATATGAAATCCATATCGTTAATTAAAAGTGGAGGTTGGAGTGGGGAGACGGTCTCCAGGAAATACGCCCATAGCGCTCAGAGGAAGACTTTCTAGGAAGTATTTCTGAGCTCTAAAGTACACAGAGAGATGATGATGATGAGAGATCTTGGTCCTTACGCTCTGGATCCGAAGATGGTTTTAGCTCCGGCTCAACTTTTTTGCCTCCTCAAATGAAAACAGACAAAAATTGAAGTATAAAGGGATTTAATCTCTCCTATTCCCTCCCTGTCATCCCAATCTCTACTCTACTGGCTTATAACCAAGACTACATTTTTAGGGTTCATCTTAAACTCGATTCTAGGATCCTATTCAATATGTGTGCTAAATGGAGGTTTTCATCTGTGTAAAACTGATAATTTCACATTTCAAAATCGAAAAAAAATATGGCATTACTGAATATTTTTCGAGTTTACATCGAAGTTAGGCTTATTTGTTTCGAAAAGTGCAAATTAGAACTGTAATTCTGATTTTTTTTAAAGCACCCGCTTTAAAAATATTTAAACTGAAAATTAAGGAACCTTTCACATTTCCTATTTTCTTCCTCAACCTCAAAAAATATCGAAATAGAATTTGAAAATCATAAAAAATATAGCTACTTTATTTTTGTCATTTAGTGTTAAAGCCTAAAGGCCTTGGCCTGATCTTGTCGCAATCTCTATCTCTGGGATCCCAATCCCTCCCTACTTTTAGCTATCAAGCTAATGTGTTGGTAATCCTATTGATTTAGTTGGTCCGGAGAAGGTGAGAATGATGGGGATAAGGATAATGCGAGTGGATAATTAACATCAATGTCTCATCCATGTCCAACCTACTACGCTTCGAGCACCGGCTTAGTTTCACTTTCACATCAAACTTTCTCCCATCTCATCAGCATTAGCGAAACGAGTTGAACGCAAAACCCACGTTTTCTTCACCTACAGCCTCATCTCATCTCTCATCCTACCAAAAGTGCGTATCAAAGGATACCGACTTTTTTACTAGGAAGGGTTGGCATTTGGCATTTGTAATTTGTAACACATTGGTTCACTCGACCTCGAGCCCGAATCCCGTAATATTAAACTTTTAAATTCAGAAAAAATACTTGGCGTTTGAATTTGGAATGGTCAGGTAAATGTAATGGATGCATTTAGTTCATTTGGTGAAATTGAGTTTTTTGATTGGCAAAATCTATTTTCAATCAAATTTGGCCTAACTTAATCCGAATT
>JAQFYU010002867.1:0-11005 GCA_034694905.1 Ceratophysella granulata
TTTTTTTGTCAGTCGATTTAGTTTTTGACCAGTCATGACCATGACAAATACAAATGTAAGCCATCCAATAGCAATTAAATGTGGTAATGATTGATATTGATAAGCAGGTGTCAAGCCAGAAGCTTAATCTGTGCACTGTCAAATAATTCTACCTAAACTAATTTACGCTAGGAAATAACTCATTAAATTTAAATTTATATCTTAATAAATTCATTCGGAAACTTATATGCATTATCGGATATTTAATTAGACCAACAGGTCTCCAATTGGGCTTATGCAATTTCTCTATCCGTCTGTCTGTCCGTCTGTCTGATGTCACATTTTGGTAGGCGCTGCAGGAGCTCACTAATTTTTTTTATTATTACAAATTCAATATCGTTTCTCACTCGCACTATTGTATTACCTTATCGCTCTATACTCCGTCATAAAAGCAATATCGAGTTTGTCCATCATTGTATTGTTTGGATATCGAATGGTGACAAGGTCTCCGATTTCCGTTCACCTATAATAAAGTAAATGTCTCCGTCTAGGCCATTGTTGACAGGACGCATTAGTAGATTCCGATCTTTATGAGGCGAAGATTGTTGAATAGCCTTTTAGCTATTTGGTGGGTCATATTATTACTATTACAGTACAACAAAATAGGCAGCTCGCAGCTCATCTACCTGACTTTAGCTTCAATTTGGTTAATGTTAAAGTTGATGCCCAGAAGACCTCATCAAGATGGAAATACCTTTCATTTTCATATTTTGGTAGCTACAGGCTACAGAACACGTATAGAATACAGAAGTAGTACAATATCCGTATCCGTGCTTCAATTTGTTATTTCTGAAGATTGTTATGCTACGATGTTTCTGGTTAGTGTAATGTTATGCTTATTAAATTAGTTATTTATCTTGAGAATGAGATACGGTAGAAAGACAAAAATTCAATGTTAAAAATGCTGTCACGAATCACGATCCTTCAGCTAGTTCTTTGCCTCCCTGTCAACGCCTTTATTTCTCAATGGGAGTGTACAATGCGTGGGCTTGGTATCTGGTATCAGGGCATCCAGAATTCAGAACAATAAAACTATTCCGGCATCATCAACTCAAGCTAATGCACCCTTTTCTTTGTGGTTCGTAGTTATAAAGTCGGTTGGTTGTTTATATGCAAGCAAGGTGTCATAGTCATAAGCTGTACTGGTTAAGTACATATCGTATTGTGCCCTCGTGCGTAGGATGAGATTTTGGCAAATCTTAATAACACAACACATGCAGAGCCGAGTAGTTGAATTGAATCTGACTCCTTTATTTTCCTGAGTTCCTGAAACGACTTCCTATAAATTATATTTCTCCAAATTGAATAGGATTTGTAAAACATTTGGACACCGTTGTTTGGACAAATATTATATACATCCCTTTATTCAGGCTTCCACAAGTACAATTTTAACAATTCGTATGATAATGTCGGAATAAATGGACAAATGAACGAATTCTTAGTAAATTTCGGATATCGCTGTTTTGGAAGTTAGAAGAAGATTAACTTGGGTTGGGATGCAAAACATTTTTTATCTTGATTTGCGCCAAATATAGAGTAACTTGAAAAATTATATAAACCTAATATTGCAAAATTATTTTGGAAAGCGATTTTTTAAAATTTATTTTAGAAATTCGAAATACGAGCAATGTTGCCGGCGAACACGAAATACGGTATACGATTCTGACTGACCTGACCTGACAATGAAATGAATGCATGCCTATTGTGCTCCTTGCTCCTTCCTGAATTTACATATTGTAATTCTGCACTGCGGGTCGACGTCGACAATCAAAAGCCCAAAAAACATGTCTGTAAAATCGCATTACATTTCCATCTGCATCTGCACATAAATGTTTCGCTTATTTTAAAGCTTCAGTGAACGTCAAAGGTATAATGCCTTCATAAAATACATGATTAACGACCGTACCTTTCCATTATTGGTAGGGCGTAGTAGCAGAGAACACTATTCAGATTCAGATAGCTATTAACCATATATTCTGATTAGTGTTACGCGTTGTTAATACCATCATTAACGGATGCGGATATACGTATACATAACATGTTCAACAAAGACTTTTGCCAAATTGTGCATATTTGCATGCATATTCAGGGTGGATTCGATCATTGTAATTGTCCAAATTATTTGTTTGTTTGAAGATCTTGACAAAGCTTGATTATTTTTCAAAAATTTAAAAAATTCGGCAACTTACTTATCGGCAATTATGGTCAGTGAGTCTCTCATTAAAAACCGTTAAAGTAGAAACCGTAATATTAAATACCGCAACATGAAAACCACAAGTCTACACCCCCGCAGCATAAAACCCTCAACATAAAAAAATAAAAACCCTAAAATTAAAAAAGCAACATCAAAACCGCAACATAGAAACCGCTTAAGAAAACCGCCACTTTAAAAGCCGCAGTATCAGACATATACCAAACAGAAATGTGTAGCGTTTATGTAATGTTGCGGATCTCAATGCTGTTTTATTGATTTTGTTGCATTTTTTGTTTTGTTGCGGTTTTTATGCTGTTGTTTATCTGGTGCGAATATTTTTATGTTATTTTTATGTTGCGGTTTTTATGGTGCTGTTGTTATTATGCGTAGTTAATGGTTTTACAAAGCGGATTTTTATGTTGCGGTTTTTACGATGCTTATTTATTGGTATTTATTTTTTATGAAGCGGGTTTCATGCGCATTTTTATGGTGCTGATCTGACGATGCAAATTTAATGTTACGGCTTCTATCCTTCCCGCTTTATGTTGCGGTTTTTTATGCGGTTTTTATATTGCGATATTTAATATTCCGGTTTCATGGGCAGTGACTTCAAATACATACATATATCATGTTGCCAAGCTTCTCTGGGCTCCGCCCGGTGCCGATGTCGACTATTGCAGTTTCCAAAAAAAGTGGGGGATCAAACTATCATGTATCCACCCTGTATGTAATAGTTTACTGTCCTATGCCTTAACGCCTATAATGCCTGCGTCTGAGTGTGTGCATTAATTTGTTTGGGCAGGTCCCGTATTAGTGCCAAAATCTTAAATACCGTTTAAGCACATGACGGTTTACCGGAGCTTGACCAGACCATAAATCATGAGATCACAAATCCCAAACAGCGTTTGCCTTATTTCAGACTCAGGCCATGTATATTGTACACGACTTATCTTGTCACTGACGACAATGGAAAGGAATGTTTTGTGATCTTAAGGGACATGGCACGGCAAAGCATATGTAATCCTATTTTGGAGTTACAAACAAGCGTCTCAAGCCAAAAGTGCAGTAAGAGGTTATGATTCAAATGTGGCATTTTACAGATATTACAGCAGAACATACAGAAGAAAGAATAGTGAATGCTGAGTCAGAAAAGCAAAGTTAACCTGAACGACTGTATTATGCACTTGCCATTTGCTTACACTGCTTTTAAGGTTGAACTGACATTCTCGTTAGCAAAAATCTAACTACTTAATGATTCTGCACAGTCGTGCGGTATTCTTTGTCAATATTTGGGGATGTCACCAGTACAACAACAGAACAGTCAAGTCAAGGCATATTATTACGAACAAGATGCTGTGCATATTTATCTGATATTTCCCAACCACTGAATGGAACTAATGGACAAATGATGCTCAGGTTCAGGCCAGCCTCACTGCAATTCTTCCATTTAACCAATTTAACTTTCGCATTTGTTTTCTGAGTGCATATGCTGAACTGAACTGAGCAACAACGTTTATCGCTTAACTGTTCATAATTCAAAAATTCGAAATTACAAATAATGCAAATACTGCATTTCTGAAACTTCTTCACGTTTCACGTTTTTCCTTTTTTTACCAGCTATCTTTCCTGTTATGCAGAATTTCGTGCGCAAGTAGTTCATTCATGATGTAAAATGTAAATGTTAAAAATCTCCCTATTTTTTTGCACCCAAACCCAATTTATGCACTCAAGCCACGCTACCTGATGTTGACTGAGGCTGACTCACTCCTCCGTATCGAGTGATTTGATTATTGGAATCAATGCAGATTCAGACTGAATTATTAGTTCAACAATGAGGACGCCAAACTGGTTGCAGCACAGTAAATTGAGTTGCATCATGCTACTGATTATTTAGTCAAAGTCAAGAGAATTCCTTGGATTTTAATAAACTGGATTCGAGTTGATCTGCATTCCACATGAAGTTCATTCAATCCATTGTACTCGTACATCTTCGACATGAATACAATTGTTTGTCCAATTTTTTATACATAAGATGGAAGATGGTATAGTTATGCTTGTCTGGGAATCATCTTCGGCATATTCATCAATTTGATTGAGCGCTGGGTAACACGCCAGATGCATTTCGGAAAAGGCCCAATAGTACTGAAGACTACGTGCCGAAACAACATTTTACAACCCAACAAACTAGTGGTATGACGGAGTATGACGGAGGATGCCGGTTGTAAATTCATTGTCAAATAAAATATAGCAATTAGGAGGTTAATGGAATGTTATGTGTCACATTCGAATTTGGAAATCTGGTTCTTGAGCACAATTGTTGTATTTACATTTTACATTGAGAAATAACTACTTGAAAAACTTGGTTTTGTATGAAATGCAAATATTTACATACTGTCGTACAGAACCATAATTAATAATGTAATTTTACAGTTTGTTAATTTTAGAAGTACGAATGAATGGCTGAGCAAAGTAACCAGTATTCGATTATTGTTGGTTTCAAATATGAATACTTTGAGATGGCTTACACCTAATAAGCTACGCTAGTTTGCATTTGGGCAAAGTTGAAAGTGGGAAATAAATATCTCATTTCAGGCTTATCACATTTCTTGACCATACAACGCAAAATGCAACTCAAACCTCAAAAGATGTTTTAGCTGTCTAATTTTTTATGCTAATCATACTCGTATTATACACGTGTTTACAAAATAAAATATTGTCACTTCGTCATTCGTGTGATACGCGGACTTTCATTCTCTTCTATGTACAATGCGGTACAGATTCCCTTGTGTAATAAGCACGACACAAAAGTATTTTATTTCAAACGCAGCTGACGGAAGTATTTAGAGATAAGACAAGAATGTGAAAAGGTGTCTGTATTTCCTACGGAAGACCATCAGCAGTCAGCAGTATGAATAGCCTACAATTTATTTTTGTATGGAATTCTTTACAATACAGAGTTCATTTATATTGACTTTTCCTAAAAGTACATTACGCTATTCGAGAGTCACAGCTCAAAAATGAAAGTTAAGTCTCCGATATTTTGTATTTTCCATAGCGGTCGTAAAAATGAATTTATTACTTCTGATCGGATGTTTCGGTAAAACTAACATAACCTTGATCTAAGGCACCATAAAAAACGTTAAATATAATAGAATACTTTAATAAAAATCATAGTACACAGCATACAAAAAATTGGCAGGTGACAAAAATTGATTTACTTACCTGGATTAATTGAAACAAAATTGACCGTCTAACGTACGACAATCTTTATGTACAATATATTGTATGTCTATTAGGTATCTGTAATGTTTTCTAGAACCTATCCTAGACTTTAGAGCCGAAGCGTGAAAATGGCTGTGATGACAATAGGATAGAACAGAAATAGGAGAAAGTTGAGTGAGAACCAATAGGAACCAATCGGGGAGCCGACCTTATACGAAAATACGTGGAGCGTCGAGGTCAAAACGTTGTAGAGTGGCTCACAGCTTCCAACATTCTCGAGTAATTCCATCTCAACAAAGTTAGTGTAGTGCCGCACATGTTTATCAATTTCTTCGGCAGCACCTCGAGTCTTTTGAACAATCTCTGCGTTTCTCAAAATTGACGAAACTTCCTTTTCTAAACTTTCGATGTCGGTTTGAAGTGTTTGGAATTTCGACTCAGTTCCTTGTGCTATCCATAATTTGTAACTCAGCTCCTGTTAGATCAGGGCCATTATTAGAATCATTGAAATATAGTTTTCAAATTATAAATCAAATACATAATTTGTGGTAATTTTTAGAGGACGAACCTTAATTTCTGACATTTGTTTGGCAGCCGTAATACTTTGTTCGGTAAGGCTTCGGCTTCCAGTTGTGTCTGGAGTCAGTTGCAATCTATCTGGAAGATCCCGAATTGCGCTGATGTTGTACACTTGAGCTAAGTCGAAAGTAATGAAGGCACTTTCCGAGTTCTTGCAGTTTCTAATAGAAAATACGAGATAGTCTTTAGAAACTATAGAAATTAATTACAAAATGATCACACGTTAAATATTTTGAAACTCACTGCAAGATCGCTGCATATCCCGGAACAACGTAACCAGATTCAGCCCGACCCAGTGGTTGCACCAGGCTTCCATTACTGGCAACATTGAAGAAGGCACCTGGCAAAACTACAGCCAAACCTCCGGCCAACATGAAAACTCCAATTGTAAATATCCAAATAATTCCAACTGTGATGAAAATAGTCAGGAGTCCGCTGCAAAATCAAAATACATTTAATTGTCTATCGGAAATCGGAATACAGCGTTTGCTTTTTCTAATGAACTCGGCACTTACCAGTTGACAACAGGGGTTCCGATCTTCTTGGAAAAGATTCCCAAAATGGCACCGACAGTTAGAATAACGATGATGAGGAGCAAGAAAAGATTCAGACCGTTGATTGAATGGAAGCTGTAATATCGAGTAAATACAAGTTAACATTCCTGACTTCGAGGATTTCAGAAAATGGAAAATGCATATGATTTATGATAACTTACGCAGGTCCCTTTGCTCGATTAAATTCCTCTTCAATTTCCTTAATATCCTCTCGAGTCTGATTAATTGGAACATCACCAAGTGCACCATTCAAACTGTCGGCATTTCCCTTCAATTCCTCTCGAATCTTTACAATCTCTTCTGGCAAGCTCACGAGGTCGTTAATTGGAATCTTAGTTGAATCCACGTTGGATTGAATGTCAGTCAGAGTAGACTGAAGACTTCTGATCATGGAAACAATTTCTTGATCTCCGGTTCCAGTCATTTTTGTGTCCAGATCGTTCAGTTGTTCTTTCGCTCGATTGTAGGACTTTGCCGCTTCTTGGCTTCGTAGATTGTACTCGGCAGCGTTGAAATTGGCACCTCCTCCTAAAAGAGGTCATCATCAAAGAGATTAATGAATAGAATATTAATTGAAATTGAACTATGTTTCAGTTCAATATCACAACTATATGGATCCATGCATACCTTGACCAATAATCTCCAGTAGTACGTCGGCCAAGTCATCATAACTCTTTTTGAATACGGCGTCAATTTGGTCCTGGGTCAGGGAAATGAATGTTTCTGCATCCACGACTCCGTTGTCGATATCTTGAGGAAGTTCCTCAATTGCATCTTTGAATTGCTCATTGGAAACAAAGAGTGCAATTAGGAATGTCCTGTAATTACATTCAAGTTCAATAATTTAATGGATCAGAACCAAAAACTTAGAAATAGTGAAACTTCAAGCGAGAGAGTGAATATGCAATGCAATAGATGCAAAAGAACCTGCCCGAAGTTTTTGTGTAAAATTAAGCGCAGTGTCTATGACCTCATACAGATTGCCGAAACTGAGTTAGTAGGTTAAATAAAGGCACATGATACGAAGCTTCGGAAAGTTGTTTTGCAAATACGTAATCATTGCAAATCATATTTCAAGATAAGCTAATTGCAGGAACCGAGATTTCGCAACTCCTGCCAACACCATCAATCACAAATCAGTGTGTTTGCTGTGACTCATGCACTTGGGTTTATGGGCGTCGATTTTCTCGGTTATCCAGCACCAGCTAAGCTGGTGCTTCAATTATGTAATACATAAAAATAGCATTTTAACTCACACGAAAAGAACTCTCCAAATGATCATGATGATTCCACAAGCGATTTTCGGGAGCCTGTTATTCTTCCTGGAATCGTTTTTGGCCCGTAGCTTAGCCTTTTTAGACGCACAGCAGGAACAGCATTGAACCACGCACCAACCAATTCCGACCACGGTGAGGATAAAGGCGAACATTAAGCCAATGATACCAAAGATCAACGGTCCCTTATTGTCCCAAATCATTTCATCCACGTCCACGTTCCCATCATCCCCCGTGTTGAAGTAGGTGAGGTCATTGGGATCGAGTCGAAATCCTGCATAGTCGTCAATGTTGGGAAAGATCCAATGAAGCGACTTGTTGGCAGCTGTATGAAGACCCTCGTAGCTGCTCCACCGGAAGTCGGAGTTTGTGGTCCAATTTTGACCTTCAAACTGGGGAATATTCTGCGTGAAGTTGACCAGCGGTATTTCTGCCATTACTGCAAATGTTTTGTAAACCAACACCCTCTTTTTAATTAATTATTATTGATTTAGCTTAGAATAATTACACTCTGCTACGGAGTCAGGCAGATTTCGCGCAGTGACTGAATAAAAAGGACAATTCAACAGATCGCTTTATATGTATTCTTGATCCCAACAGTTATCTATGCTGCCAAACGTCAACTTAGATAGAGGCTCGATACGGATTCATCTGCTCGCGTTAGTCACCTTGGATTGGAGTCCTTTTAGCTTCAACATCATTGACAAATGGGCTGGAAGATTAGATAAACAGTTGAAATTACTATTTCAGAACATGATCCTATTCACTTTCAGTATCGATTCGCCTCGAGTTTAAATGTCAAAGGCAGATAGCATTGTTTTTTCCAAAGTAGTTCATGGCATGACGCTAATTGAGTCTCGATGGACGCAATTGGAACTCAATGTTGTTCAATACACGCGGATGAGTAGGGACTTATGGAATGATAATTGCTGATAAAAAATTCGCCAATTTGGATTTCAATTTGGTTTACGTATTTGCACTTAGCATAACATGACGCGGTAGTTTAAATTATTCATCCTAAATGGGGAAATCTCGGGGTATAAATCAATTTTGCGATACGAAATAAACGTATCTGCTGCTTTCCAATTCCAACAGGAGGGTCAAAATATACTGTGACTTGTTCGTTAAATCACTGAAGAATCTTATCTCGTACTTGTGTTGGTATTTTGAATGAATCATTATTTTGTGTTTGATCGCGCATTCGAGTTCTTCATCCTTGAACATTCGAGCTAATTATAGATGATTCACAATTCACACCTCGTCGAAATACGTTGGAGTATTTACATGTTTTCACCAAAGTTGTTTAAAGAATTACAATACAATACGACATTTCGATTTCACAGCTATTTGTATTATATACTATTACACCGTACCGAATTGTACAGACGCTTGCGTTGTCAAATTTGACTTCACGTGGTGCATATGATTAATGATAATTACAAGACAAACTGAAATGTCAACCACACATGCTAATGAAAAGAGTTTTAGTTTTATTTTATGCTTAGCAAAAATAGAAAAATTAGGGAGAGGTTCCAATTTCACGTGGAGCTTGTATCTAGTAAAACTAGTTGTAGGCTATCGAATACATTGTTGAAAACGAAAAAAGTATTTTTGGATCTTCGTGTTATTTTGAAAAGATAACGTAAAATTAACAGTTCATTCAATCGACACGTCATTAAATTCAAGGCATCTCACTTAGTGAAGTAAGTTGGTGTCAACCTATTTTCTCATCGACGACGTGATATTTGTATGAAAATTCGGAGGAGTCAAGAAATCCTTCAGTTGCTGTGCCTTCACTCTAGAATCCCGGTCAAAGCAATGACGAGCTTCGCAGAGAAGTTTTAGAAAATCCCCAGACTTGTTCACTTCTTCAGCCAACTGCTCAAATTCCTTGAAGTTAGGTATAGCTCGCTCAACTGAAAATTACAATGATAAAGCGACAATCGATACTAATTGCGATTAAGTGGGTTCCACTACTGCAAATGAAAATGTTATGTTTGAGTAAATGTACCTTTGAATTTTGGTAGGTTGAGTTCTGAAAAGTATAAGAAGCATTCCTCATCTTCGAACATCTTGAATCCCAAAGATTTGTGAACTTCATCACGACTGAATCCAAATTTTACACCGAGTTTCTCCATAAATCGCCTCTGAGACCTCGATATGGTTCGACGGTGTTCAAGTTTCTTCTCAACTTTGGCTATGATAGTGAAAGTATGTTATTAATTATTACTAATTGATCCCAAACATGGAGCCGTCCCAAGAAGCGCGAACTTGGAGTGATGTTCCTAAATATAAACACACGATGACGGTTTCTTATGCTCAGAGGTCACATGTGCCCAAAAGCTGTAAGTCGACATTTGACCACAATAACCCCAGCTCTTGTAATTCTTATAGAAATACAAAATTTACGTTGTCAGAAGTGGACATACCAAGTTGAGTTGTAGCCTTTCCATACTCGGTCTTTGCCTTTTTCAATGAGGAGAGTTTCTTGATCTTGAGTTCTTCTAATTGTTTTTCCAAAGATTTCAATTCCGTAGAAGTTTGAATATCTTCTTCCTTCAGTTGCTCCATTTTCTCCTTCAACTTGCACATCGTTGCTTTATAGGATTGCTTCGTTTCAGTTTTATCTTGGAGTATAATTTCTTTATATTCTTCTCCATCTTCTTTTGTGCAAATTAGCAATTTTTCGAGCTTGGTATCAGCTTTATCCTGTATAGCTATGAGAGCCTCCTCGCAGGCGAAAGTGTCACAGTTAGGAACGTACAGTCCTTCATCTTCACTACTGCTGCTTAGTGTGAAGTCAAGATCCGTTATGTTCGGAATGCGTGAAACGTCAGTGATACCCGGAACATTATCCAGACTGCTGATGTTCAATCTTTGGAACCTGGATGTACTGCTGCGTTGTTTCTGCTTCTTCGGGACCTTTCGTTTGGATTGATCCATATTCATTACAGGTGATGTGGACAATAAATAGATCAAAGGGGCAAGAGCAGAATACTGGAGAATCAGTAAGTATCTAAAAACCAAAGAACAAGATTCTTTTTTTAGCCTTCTAACTATTACTGATACTGACCATTTATAGTTTTCAAAGATATCAGATATCCCAATTTGGGATATTGGTAATTTGAGCCCCCTGAGCCCCC
>JAQFYU010002868.1:0-11004 GCA_034694905.1 Ceratophysella granulata
AGATGCGATGATCGAAAGATATTCGTATCGCCATATCTGTCGAAAGGGACTGGTGGTCGTTTCCCAAGTTGGAGAAAATTTATCAAAGCTCGATACGCCTGTGCCGCCTGTATGTTGGGTTGTTCGGTGACCGTCTCCATGTTACGGTAATAGGAAGATAAAGGATACGCCCGCTCGACGTCATCTAGGTCGATTTTTGTGGTTTGGTATGAAGACATACTGTAACGAATCAATGTGTCATGGGGTGGTTGTAATATCGTAGTTTTCAAAACATGATTTCTACTAAATACCCGTGTGATCCTTTATATCGGCGGTAAACAATAAAAACGTACTATTTGAGTGAATAAATGACAAGTATACAGTTGATTTGTTTGTTCTCGTGTTAATAGAAGAATTGTAGAAATGATTTATACATGACTTTCACAATATCCTGTACAAATGTTTAATCTTGAGATCGTTAAATGGAATGTTGGGTCGAAATTAAGTGTATTTGAGTATACGATATAAGTATCATAATAATAATATTCAGTCCTAATGAACACAGTCTGAGTCTGTAGTTTGAACATTCTTGTAAAATCATAAATATCTCATAAAAATAATGGAGCGAGGCACAAGTACGCAAACGAAGAAAAGTTGTATGGTGAATGGGCAACGATGAAACGAATAGGGTTCAGCAGCTGTAGATCATAGGGGATGTCATCTCGTCGGGAGAACGGCAGTGATACAGGAATCACTGTGGTGTCCCATCATAGGTGAAATCGACTATGATTCCGAAGAAATACCGCAAACTGTGAAATATAATAGGTTAGAGGGATCTAATTTATAGTTAGTTTGTCTGTAGAATTGTATTGTCACAGTTTGAAATTATTTCAGAAGAGCAAAAAAATAATAATAAATTTCGGAGATAAATAATAAAATTCATTTTGTTTGATGTTATGTATTACCTCGTCGAAAAGGAGAGATCACCCTAGTTTTAAGAGACGACGTCGTACCGAAAACGACAGCCCACTGCCGAAATAGCAGTAGCACCCCTCAGTGTTAGAAGCAGTGAGCAGTGGTCAGTCTGTGTAAGAAAGGATTGAATTCGGAGTTTTTAGTTTAGTAATTCACGTATAAGTTCTCCGGGGCGAGTAGTGATCATCCTTTCGTGGTTTTAGTTGTGTATCGACGATAGATAATAAAAATCCGATCACTAGGTTTAGCTTACCGTATATCATTCGGAGTCTGAGAGTCGAGTCCAGTCGGCAGTGAATTCAGAGTAGATATGGCCGTCGGTCGGGCTTTTGTAAGTCCTTCCCTTGGAATACAGGAATTCACACTGGGATTTCGTGTCAATGTCGAGTGAGTTGAAATAACATCTTCAAATCCCCAGGGTATGTATGGTGGGGCTTACTGCTCTCAGGAGTTCGTGAATGTTTCTCATCGCCTTGTCGAGGGGAACCCTGGAGATAGCTTCCTCGATAGGGACGGTGGTGATGTCTTTGTTTTTTGTACCTCTTCTTTGACAGATGGGGTCTAAGTGAGGGAGAAGTAATTTCTTCGCCGTCTTTCTCGCCTCGTAGTCTTCTGATATGATGTTATGGACACGCTGCATTTGTTGGGTGTGTCCTTGTCGCCGACGTGGTTCGTAGTACATATCTTCGGGAAACTCTTTGAGAAACTTGTAAAGAGTTTCCACTTCTCTGTTCATCTCCCTTTCGATGTGCTTTGGTTGGGGAATCTCGAGTTGGGTTTTGACATTGTCGAGGGTTTTCTGGGCTGTCTTTGGGATATTCAAGAGCACTCTAATGGCGACTTTGCTTCTTCTTTTCGCTCTATTCTCTTCTTTGGATTTTTGGAAAGATTCTACAAGGACTATTTCTGCATGTGTTTTTCGGGCAGCGATGGCTTGTTCGGCAGCCATGATGCGGGCTCTTGCTATCAGTTTCTTCGCAGCGATGCTTGCTACCTTTTCAGCGGTATGAGATGCTCGTGATCGTTTGACATGTCGATATCGACGCGATACTCTCTCGGGGTCTTCGGGGCTTGATATTGGGATTGGTGTAGCTTCGTGGGCCGCGACAAACGAAATCGAGGGAGGTGGAGGTGGGGGTGGAATATGACGTTTGTTGGTGGGGCCATCGACCTATTGATGAAGGCGGTGGTGGCGGAGGAGAGATTTCGCATCTTTGTCGTTTGCGCATGGCAAGTGCTCGTACTGCCGCAGGATACATGTCTGGAATTAACGTGGCATAAATAGAACATAGCATAAAAATTATATAATCATTGGATTAGAGTGCCTTTACGGAGCATTGGGCGTTGAAAAATAATAAAAGTTATGAGAACGCACATGATTCGTATCCGGTCGAAATGTTTTGGTTTAGTGTTTAATGTCTGTCGCGGAGCGTGAATATAAAATAACCGTGAAAGTTTAATATCGGTGATAAGTTGTCGAATGTTGAAATGTAATAAGTTTATTGGTGTTGTAAGTTTACAGATATTCTAGAGCCAGAGTTTTTCAAAACGAACGAAGCGTCTTCCATCTGCCTGCACGATCTCCTTCTTGGTTCTCTTGAAGAACACCTCCAAAGAAGTCTGCTTAGTGCCCAGTGTTGTCAAGTATTGAGCATCTACGGCGATGCCCGCGACTGAATTCTTCAGATGTTTGAAAACGCGTGTCAAGGAATTGACGTTCGCGTGAAGTGGAATCTCCATTAGAGCCGAATCAAGGCTGATAATGCGCCCGTCCTCTGCTGAGACCACGGTGTCCTTAATGAATGGACAGAACTGATCTAGTGTAGTCTTCCTGATCTGGAGAAGTTGTTCCACTTGCGTATCGACTATTCGCAAGGTGGATGCTGAATCTACTGTCGCTATGATATCGTGTCTCATAGCGATCAGCGTTGCCGGTGTGACGCGGCTCAAAACTTCTGCAAGTTCTGGATAGCGGAGAGTTGGACGGGACTCCACGACGTCCTTATCTGGGGAGTGTATTTTAACCACGCGGTGGCTCGTTGAAGGTCGATTTACTGACCTCGATCGTTCTCTGGACCGGGTCGGGCAACGTATTTGAGAATGTTCTCGCCTACGATTGTGTTTTCTGCTGTCTGCTTCGCGGGACCGGCGTATGTCATTGATGACTCGGGATTTAGATATGGATCTCGTACGTTTCAGATCCGTTCTTCTAGACCCGGCTCGTCTGTCCATATCGAGCCGCACTTGAAGATTTTGTAAGCGCCGTCTCGCGTACGCGGCTTGTTGGAATTTGGAATTTCTCTTCTTAACGCGGACTTCCTCTTCAGAAGATGACGAATTGTCCCAACTGGGGTGAGAACTCATCTGGAATATCAGAGGAGCCCCGAAAATTAATGATATTTACAGCCGGAAAGTTGATTCTCCCCCTTTTTTTTTCAGGCATCTTACGACATGATGTTGTGTTGTATATTTGGTAATCTATTTACAAGTGCGTATAAGAACTATGTACAGGAGCCGATTTTGATTTAGCGCCGACGAATCGAGACAAAGTCAAGATCCGCCGACGTGCCTGCCTCTTCGGGTGGAATCCTGTCGAATTGTAAGTTAATGTTCTCCATTTCATCCAGTGATGGACACTGAGAGTGTCGCAGAACGGCAGCACCGCTAGAAGGATATCCCGAAAGGACAAAATCTTCGTCCTCAGAGGAATCACTTCGATTGCGTCGTTCAGTTGGCTTCTTGTTCGACTGTTGACTCCTTTAATAAGTGGCCGGAGAGTCTCCAGTATTTTTTCGCGGCTTGATATTTCGCCGGAAAAATACTGTACGAGATCCTTCTTGAGATCTGGTCTCGTCTCTGGTATACCCCCCAACAGGAGATCGTAAGACAAATGAGATATCGTGTTTAATATCTCCAGCAAGGATGTTCGCGAGGGGATTCCTATAGATTCCGGTTCTGTGATGGATGCTATGTCCATCATGTCAGATATGACGGAAGATACTTCGTCGTCCGTCATAGACGTCCCCTCTGTAACCGTCGCTATTGGTTCCGTGGAGGTTCCAATAGTCGCAGACGTTGCCGGTCTGGTAGGTATCCGTGTTTACTGGTACAGTAGGCTTTGAGGTTGTGGCGTTCTTCTCTGTCTGGACTTGTTTGGCCCGGCGGAGACGGTTGTTGAAATCCTTGATGACTCTTGAGCGTATCTTCTTCGCTCTAAGTCTCTCCGCTTGTTTCTTGGCCGCGGCGTCCAATTCGTCTTTTTTCTTCTTCATGTCGGCCTCTGTCCTCTTTTTAGCCTCTGCGTCGGACTTTCTCTTCAGCTCCGCTGCCGCCTTCTTCTTGGCGTCGGCCTCGGCTTTCTTCTTAGCCTCGTCCTCAGATTTCCTCTTAGCTTCTGTCTCGGCCTTCTTCTTCGACTCCTGCTCAGCCTTCCTTTTTGCTTCTGTCTCGGCCTTCTTCTTCGTCTCCTGCTCAGCCTTCCTTTTTGCTTCTGTCTCGGCCTTCTTCTTCGCCTCCTGCTCAGCCTTCCTTTTTGCTGCAGCTTCAGCCTTCTTCTTCGCCGCAGCCTCGGCCTTCCTTTTGCTTCCGCATCCATTTCCGCCTGTTTCTTTGCTTCTGCCTTTTCTTCTGCCTTTTTCTTTGCCTCCGCCTCTTCTTCATCTTTCTGCTTTTTCTTGAGAGTTTCTAGAAGAGCAATCGCCTTGCTGACCTGTTCCGCTGTAGTTAGCCTCTGTTTCGGGCTATTGGTGTTGCTTGTTTTGCGATTGCTAGGCCCTGGTTTCTCGTTCGATGTTGTCGGCAGCTTCTCGAGAACTACTTTCAGGGTCTCTTTTGATCTTCTGGCGGAAGTACGAGGCGTCTTGCGGCGTCTCGGTTCTTCGGGCGAAGGCGAGCATGAGCCTGAGGCAGACCGCGAGGAGGCCGTGTAAATCGACCTTGACGAGCGGGTTAAGCCTTCATCTTCGCCCTCGTCGGACGACGAGGATGCTTCGACGATCCTGGGGGTAAGCTTCCTTGGTCTCTTGGTTCCATTTCGGCCGCTCATTTCTGACGATAAATAATAAAATTCTGTCGGTTAGGAAATTTGTTGTGAATATTCTTAAAGACAAACAATAAAACTGTTTGTGACGCGTATCTGGCGTGAAAATCGTAGCGACTGAGTTTGACGAGTTAAGTAGGATGAAAAAGTAGGTAATAATATAAGCTGATATACGAGAGGTTGAGATTAAGTGTGGGGCGATTATTTGCTGATCGTCATGTTGAGTGCGTATTGATTGCACACTCCAATATGAATGATCTTGATGAAACTCGGAAGTTCTGCGGCTTTGGCGACTTGTCGATACAAATGTGACCAGCTGCCTTCCATTCGCAATTTCAGATTGATGTCCATCTGATTAATATTGCGAAGGTCCAGATCGGACCGAGTTTCAATCAGAGCACGTCCAAGACCAATTTTGGTCCCACACTGTGGTTCGTCCTCTCGGTTGTGATCCACGAAGCTGAATCCAAGCATAGGACAGATGAGTGAAACAGGACTCAAGAAGCATACCTCGGCTTTTTGCATGCCGATCGAACAGTTAGAGGGGCGTTTAAAGTCATATTTCATGTTCCACACTAACATACCCCGTTCAGTGACACATTGTGATTGTGCATATGTGCACATTGGGAAGGTTTCGAGTTCGTCGGTTTCCATGAAACCTGTCTCGCGGTTAATAGTAAGTATGATCTTATGATAGTAGTGGTTCGTGATAGTGACGTTAAACGCCTCCTCTGTAAGAACGCTGTGTTCGTCGTACGTGATACGGTTGTCTGTTCCGACCCATGTGTCGTTGATTTTGAACATAGCGAACTTCGTCTTTGTTACTTCATTCAATACCATGAATCTGCAGTTCTTAGCCGTCACGCTGACCGGTTCGGAAGCAACCAGTTTAGCAATTTTTCCGTAGCCCGCAGGACGAGTGAAGATATCGTCTATACGGATACAATGGTAGGCTTGGTGTTTTTCAGCTGATACGATATTAGTATACAGTGTCACAGCAACCATGAAACTGTCTTTCATATTGTATGTGCAGGCCGGGAGACGAGCATAAAGAGCTCCGATCGTCCAAGGAATATGTTCCTGTAGCGAGGCGAGTTCAGACGGAGATAGAACCGTAAACGCTGTAGTATTTTCGGGAATTTGACGGAATTGTACGTCACTGGTTTCGTTATCCATGATCATGACGTATGCTTGGACGTCAGACGTGGATCCACTCGGATCAATATTCGCTACGTCAGAAGACGTGTATATCGTTCTCGATATATAGAGAATCGTGAAAAGTTTGAAAAGTGCGAAAAACATCCTCGGGCTGTAAATACGTTTTTGTGAGATTTATTAGGGGTTTGTCTCGAAAGTTAACATCGATTTCATGCGGGTAGCATTCATAGCTGACATAATTTTAGCGTCACAACATCGAGATACATTCATTTAGATAAATTGTCGTGCATAAGTAAAGGCTAATACGCGGACGGTTTGTGTCGTGTTACTAAGGCGGCAATGGGTGGAGTTTGTTTCGTTAGAGGTTTGATTTAATATGGGAACAGCCCGCCCAGAGAGAGATTTCTCTCTCGGGACGGCCCTGGCTGAGGATGTCCCATAGCATGACGGCATAGGCGCTCACGAGCCTCTTCATCCGTAGTCGGAGCTGCGATCGGGCGAAATTCAACGACTCGGTGAGTCGGTCCGGTGCGTGGAATCGTGACCGTCAAAGGTTGTGGTATGAGCGGGACGTATGGTCTGTCATCAATAATCGGGATTGCCGGATAGAGCGGGGGTGGAGTTTCGAAGTACGCGGGTGCAGCCGGGGCGTGGACGTTAAGAGCGAGACATTCTTCCGGGTGGTTATTCCGTTCTGGCTTAGGTCGTGATGGACCGGGCTGTTGGTCCGCAATCGGTTCAAATACGACCTGTCGTATTGGTTGTGCTTCGGGCTCGGCCACAATTACCGGTGCAGCCACAGGGGCAGCAATCGGAGCAGCGATGGGCGCAGGATCTTCCAGCGGTTGGAGTTCAAGATAAAGGAGGTCGTCGCGCTGTAGAACCATCTTAGGGCGTCTGCAATACTTGCATGTAAAAACGTAAACGAGCCCTTTCCAAATTTCAAGCTTAAAGTGATAGGAAAGTTTAGTACAGCAGCAGACTAGTACTATAATCAGGATTACGATTCCTATAGCAGATCCGATGGTGTAAATCGGATCGAGCGCCAATCGGCTCAACTTTTGCGTGATGTCAATCTGATTTGGTGAGAGCGATTCACCCTTTGTCCATGCCTGAAGAATATAATCTAGGCGGTTCGGGCTACTGGCTTGTTTCATCATGGAAAAAAGATCTTGTGTACCATAGAGTTTCTTCGCGTTAATATGTCCGGATGACGAGAATGCAATGTCAACTGGCGGATTATGAGGGACATTCGCGTTTGGTAATTGTAGAAACGGAATGTGTGCCACGATAGTCGTTAAGTTGTTAAGGAGTAAAACTTCGTTTCCCGTGTCAAAGAAGAACGGTAAGCGTGGACACTCGGTCACGATTGGTTCCTTAACGATTTCGCGACTAATTCCGCGGAGATACCCTTCGAATTTCTCGTTTTTGTAAATGTAAGTTACAGGGAATTCCGCAGTGCAGTGTGTGTCATTTGGTTTTTTGAAGACATATTGTTTAATTTCGGCGCATTTACTGACACTTAGGGTATCACCTGTAGCAATAGCTTGATATCTGTTTTCAGCTAGCAAGGTATGAACCATGATATTGGGGTTCGATTCGGCGGTACTGCGCAGAAGATTGAGTAAATTCTGGTTTGCGTTACAGGTGGATGTGTGTGTTAGTTGAATCGCGTATCTCAGGTTGGATTTCGTTATCTCATGGAGGTATTGTAATTTACCGTTAATCTGTGCATCGGTGTGGATCTTTACGTCTGGTTCCGAACCTGGGGTGACCGTTCCGTTAAGGTCCTTTTCCAGGTCACCGTGTGCGCGTAAGCGCGTTCCCTTAAGTGAAGCTAAGCCGCCATCTATGAATTTCGCACTCACTGCGGGGTTTCCTGGTCTGCCCGCTTTTTCTTCGTTAAAATGTTCCTCGTACTCATCATATTGCGTCTCGTCGTATATGTTTTCAACCAAATGCTTACCGGGAAACTGAGGTTGTACGTTTAACGGTTCGCGTTCTCGTAACGGTGAATCAGTTTGCCTTAACGCGTCTTCCAATATTGGTTTGATCGTGGGGTGGTGGGTTGAGAGGGTAGTTAGAATCGGCGTCGTACTGGGTCTCGTAGTTGTTCGGCCTGTCGTGGTCGACTGAGTGGTCGTTCGCGACATACGTAGGCGCCATGACTTGATGTATTCGTTTTCGAAGGGTTCAAATTGCCATCTCGGAGATGGTTGTGGCGGAAACGTAGTGCGCATTGTCGGTCGTATAGTTGGCCCAGTTGTAGTCGTTGTCCGCGTTGAACTCGTCAGCGGCCTGGCGGTGGTTGTTCTTAATCTTCGAGTTGTCGTTGTGCGCGATGTAGTTGCCCTACGAGTCGTAGTTGTCGGGCGTGTGGTTGTAATTGTGGTTGGGCGTGCTGAAGTCGTTAAGCGTGTGGTAGTTGTTAAATGCTCGGTCGTTGTTGGGTGCGTTGTAGTTTGCTCCGTGGTTGTCGTGGGGGCCGTCGCCTTTGCTGCAGTCGAGCGCTCTGTAGTCGTTGTTGCTGACGTTATAGGCGGGCTACTTAAAGGCTTGTGTTCTACCTCTTCGACTTCGAACTCGTCGTAGTCTGGTATGTGAGCCTTATTTGTTGCGGTTGGAGGGATGTTAGTTGCCGGCGCTATTGGTTTATAAAGCACTGGCGCTTCGTCGTCCTCTCCGAAATCAGTAAACAGATCGTCTGGGCTGCCATTACTGCGTTTAAATCGGAAATCTTCTTCGAATATTTTATATTTTTGCGATTTAGGGCGGCTCGGTTTCGGGTTCACCGCGTCCTCAACGCGAGACGTTATCGCTA
Organism: Ceratophysella granulata; assembly: GCA_034694905.1. Classification (NCBI taxonomy): domain Eukaryota; kingdom Metazoa; phylum Arthropoda; class Collembola; order Poduromorpha; family Hypogastruridae; genus Ceratophysella; species Ceratophysella granulata. The sequence goes on from JAQFYU010002868.1 coordinate 8,973, forward strand.
GATTTGGGTGAACTTCCCCGTAATGCGATTGTGAATATATCAGGCCCTGAGCCGAGGTACCGAGCGAGTTTCCGCACATCACTGTGGTTTCGAGATCAGTGATCGTAAGTTGTAAATCCATGCAGGATATGCGTTCCTCGTCCGAGTAGAGGCATTGACTCGTCTCCCCACGTGTAAGACGGCAAGATTTAGTGTCACGCTCGTCCCAAACCAGAATTGCCTTCTCTGCTGCGGCACATGAGCCTTGTTGGATAAAACATGTATCGAGTAGGTTTACAGCTGCGATAATGGATTTGTCCATATTGTTCGCGCTCATCACTACCTTCGAGTAGTAATAGTTCTCAACGTATTGTTCGTTGGTGTTCGGCCAAGAGTAATCGATAGTGATGACGTTATCCGTGGCAAATGAGTCGTCTTGTACTCGATTCATTGGTTTGTTACGTGGGCTCATGTGACGTCTAACCATCAATCTACATTCCGCCTCGGTCACTGCGATGGGCGTGATTGAGTTTGATTCCGAATAACTCCCTCCGAAGAAGTGGCTGCGTCGCGCATAAGTCATGGTTCCGGAGCAGTGATACCCGTCAAACGTGAAACGACTCACATCGTGGTACCAGAACGTGATTTCAACGACCTTCGATGGTTTGTCAAGATTCAAGAGAGGGCATTTTAGTTTGGCTGGCATTCGATACGCAAATGCTGGCATCTCGTTGCATAAGTACAACGGCGTCGGTTTCTCCTCCAACGTGTTAAAGTACTCATTTATCAAGTTGGCTTCGTATTCGGGAGGATGACGCCCGATTTGCGAGTATGCCGCGCGGCATATTAATACCGCGAGTATGACGAGAGCCAGACGCATATGCGGGCTGGAGACACTTAGTACCCGATGGAGGAGGTAACTTTCAAGGTTCCTAGTGATAAGATCGACAATTAGATTACGTTCACAAGTGCAAGTGAGTATCTAGTTGTTAGGAATAACAAGTGAAAGACGAAGAGTGTAAAAGAGTGAAAGAGTGTCAACCTCAGTCGCATGGACCTTTTAGCGCTGAGAAAGGCACGTAAAAGAAGTGCATTAAATATGAGTATTTCACTAGTGACGTGCCGCTCATATTTAGTTTCCGCCATATTAATACGCCAGGAAAATATATAGTGAACACATTGGTATAGCATGCTAGCATAATGTCATTAGTCGTGCGTCTAATACACATCATTCCATTAATCTCTCTTTTATAAACATCAACCGACTTTCTATACATTGATTCACTCAAATAGATCAAACGCTATCTTTCTAAACATCCACAGACTTTCTATACATTGATTCACTCAAATGGATCACACGTGCAACTTATAGATATTTTGTAATTATAATATAGTATCGTATATCATTAGGGGACGTAGAATCGTGGGATTATTAGTTAAGGACAAAATCCTTAAATTTGTTTGGCATGCGGATCGTCCGAGTAACTCTGGTGGGTACAGAAGGTACCGACGGAGATGGCGACCCTGGCATTGCCTCAATTGAAACTTTATGTGGAATAGAGAGTTCGTTTCGTACCTGGTGAGATGTGGAATCCGTCTCCCGCGATTGTTCAAACTCTGGAGATATGAGTGCATCTGAAAACCCTACGTCGTGCTCATGGAGTCGTTCGCGATCGTGTAACTCCTGTAGGACGTATGCACGTGTTTCTGCCAGAATTCGATGCAAATCCGGGAGTCCTGGACTCTCGATTAAAAAGCCATATGCTACTATTGCTGTGATGAGTCGGATTATGCAAGGAAAGAGATCTCTGTAAAATGAATTGACCATACAATGTTTGTATATGAACTCGTGATGTGGTTCTCCAACGAGTAAGACTCGATTGATATATCGGTCGGAGGTGAATTGTTCGATATGATGAAATCGGAGACTTTTCGAGAAATAGTAGATTTTAATTTGTGAATCTTTATATTTAGTCGATTTAAAGTCTTCTGTTGGCTCAGGCCCGAGATTTTCGGATATCTCAACAGGCCAAGAATTAATAAAGACCACGGT
>JAQFYU010002869.1:0-11001 GCA_034694905.1 Ceratophysella granulata
CTCTCGTATATTTTGTCATCGAGATCGAGAATCGAAACTCCGTTCACTTGATCTGAGGTTCAGATGACACTGCATGATTCGGATTTGGGAGGCGCCTCATTGAAGCTGATGAGGTGAAAGCAGTTACAGATGCAAAAATTACTAGTACATTTGCTTAAATGTAGGTCTATATTGTCATAGGTATGATATTATATGAAATGGGATATCCGATGAGTGTAACCTAACTCAGAAGTAGGTCAAACAGTCGAAGGTTGACTGGGACTTTCTGTGGACAATGGTGGAATCGAAGTGGGTGTCAATCTCTCTCCAGCATCTGTTATGGTGATAAAATATTTAAGAGTGAATCCTGATGCTCAGGACGTGTAAAGTATCCAGAATTTTAAGCACTTCAATCGAATGAGGGCCAGGACTGACCTACATTTTCTGTCGTAATCCGCGGTCGTCAACTGACTTAATTTAGTTGCTTTGACCGTTCTAAAATTGTCATCCCAAACATATCCGATTCCAGATGTTTCCAAAATGTAAATTGGTGAATACCTACTCATAGTTGAAAAAAATTATATTCAATGTTTGAGTTGAGCACCTCATACCGTATTTTTCCGCTAAGGACAATATGCGCTATCGGCCTCCGGCCTCATTCAAAGTGTTTGATTTAAAATAAATTTTTAAGTCACCAGCTTAATTAAAAAAAACGAGCAGTATAAAACGATGATACATAACAGAGTCACCATATATGTCGAATTTGCTCAATTGATGAAACACTTTAAGAAATCAGGCTGTATATAATTAATGAGACATCACTTTTGGTTTATTAATGTGGTTTCTTTCACCCAATAGTCGTGGGAACCATCAAATCACACTGAAACTTTGCGCATAAATTGAATGAAGCCGCGAGGGCTGATGAGATGGCGTGTATCGTCCTTAAACCACAATCTCAAGGTCGGAATTCGGAATCATTTCAATTATCCAACTGCGACTTCCCCATTTCGATGTGTCCATAAGAGTTGTTTACTTTTTTATACTCTTCACGTAATAACTAAATCCTATATAGAATTCTGGAAATAAAATTCCATAATCAACAGCAAAGGACCAATCCAAAAGGTATTTTCAATTTGGATTCATTTAGGGCTTCTCCAATTCGTTCTGGGAATCATTCGATCATAATAATCTCTTCTTCCATGACAAAATTCTTGACGCAGTAGAATTCTGAGATTCCATTCCACCACCACCGGGTTGTGTAGTGAATTTAATGAGAGCGTGGGGCCGATTCTGAATACACGAGTGAAAAGTGTCTCATTCACATTAAAATGTGCTTTCTCCATTCTACATAGCTGTTTAAAAATAAGCGAAAAGTGTTTCATATTTTTATCCTGGGTTTGTATTAGTACGCAACGGTTGAAAAACGCTCGAAATAAGCTCAATCTATAATTTAATTCACAATTAAAGTTTAAGTATGCACCAAAACGGTTAAAATATGCACTAAAATGTTGTAAATAACAGTTTTGGCGAATTCAGTCAAGCATCAAGTTGTCGAAATACCAAACATGCTGAAGGGCGTCATCATAAAATTAAACCACTACACTACATCTTTTGAAATTTCAAAACAAGAGATTGTCAAAGTCTAAAAGCCTACTGGATAATTTTGAATACAAACATTCTTTAATATATTTAATATAATTTATAGAAAATATCTTCATAAAGTGTCAAAATATGCATTAAAAACGCAGAAATAGATTAGAAAATTTCAAAATATGCAACAAAAATCAAATGAACAGGTGTCAAAATATGTCTATTTTCATTGAAATTCATAAACGTTCAGTATGAAACCAGGGATGGTGTGTATTGTTGAAACATTAAATTTAAAAAATCTATATAATCAACTTCCAGAAATTGTTTTTTTACGAATCCCATCCGCAGAAATCATTAATAATATAATTAAAATTCAAATATTATGACTAAAAACTGAAATGTTGAAAATTACGAACACATTGATTTTCAAAAATAATAATATACGGAACACATAAATATGAATTAAAGCAGATGAGCAAGTGTTCGGGTCATGAAATTGTCGAGTGTCGAGCCATAGTAACAGGTTGGCTATTGACTATGGATTGAAATGATTATCGATTGTAGGTATTGGTACACAGGGAATCTGATACGGAGAATGAATGCGGGTTTGATTTGATCAAAAGGGTTTTTGGTGAGTACACATAAGCACCATTGGTGGTAGTTCGACAGTTTGGTTTGAACTGGAAGGATATGTGGATGTGGATCATTACGTTTGATTCGGATTGGGTAAGATTGAATAATTGAGAGCACTTTCTCCTTGGAATTGAGTTGGTTGTCATGAAATTGGGACTCCCTTCCCCGTCTAACTTAATACTGAGATCAGACGGGGAGCTCAGAGAGCAAGCGGATTTAGTAAATGGAGTTGACGCAGACCAATCAGCTCCCAGGCATTAAACCGAACAGAATTGCTCCTGGCCCTAAGCCTAATAAGGGTAACGATAAGAGTTTGGCTCAATAACCCTGGGGAAAATGTGCAGAAGCAATATGAACAAAAAATGTCGTTTTGGGCAATGAAGCGTCAGAGCTTAAGCCATTCTAGCTTAACATTAATCAAGAGTGAAAACGTCGATTAATTTTTATATGAAATTCCACTCTAAACCCAACACTAGAGCACACCAAACTATTTTAAACTGACAATCTAGCCGTTCATTTTTGCCTAATGTCAGGGCGAATACGAGGGGCGTTCAATAAGTAATGACAAACGTACCCTTTAGAATTAACATGGAATGTTAGGATTTTTATCTCATAATCCTTAGGCTCCTGTAAAAGATACCGCAAGCAAAGCATGGAATTTCGAAAAATCCAGATATGTTCAACTATATAGGTTTTTGCATTGCAGGGAAAGTCATCAAGGGAAATTTACGGAAACTTATAAGGGGTTTAAAGTGAGAGTACTCCTTCCTACTGCACAGTTGCTGAGTGGGTAATAGACTTTAAGTGTTGTAGGCAGACGGTAGAAGACGAGCCTCGTCCTGGACGGCCAATATCCGTTTAGGATAAGTTCATGTGCCAAAAAGTTAAAATAGTTCATTAATGTTCAAATAGCACAGGTAATGGAGATTTCAGTTGGTAGTTTCATTTCAATTCTACATCTTAGTAGACTCGGCCTATTCAAGCTGTCGTTGCCTCCCACGTACGCTTACGCCCATTAAGAAGCAAAAATGGCCCTGCTGAATTTCTGTAATCGCAGATCCATATAACTTTCATACAAAAATTGCCACCGGTGATTTGACTAGTCATGGATTCATCACTATGATCCGGAATCCAAACAACAGAGTATGCAATGAACTAAGACGGGAAATCTAGGTTCCATCAAGGCAAACCCTAGTAAATTGACTGGGATTCTAGTCACAGTTTTCTGGGACTCCTATAAAAAAAATTCTCACGGAATATATCTAAAGAGGGACTACCATGAATGCCCAACATTATCTGGAAGTTTTGGACCGATTGAGATACAACATCGGGAACAGGTAACGCGGAGCCTTACAGAACGGAATGCTTCTTCTCCACGATAACGCGTCATCCCATACTGCGAACATTGTAAAGGCTTTCCTGGACCGAACCACGCTCTTGCAAATCGATCACACCCTTATTCTCCAGATCTGGTCTCATGTAATTTTATATTTGTTTCCGCATTTAAAGAAAATTACCAGGAAAAAGAGATTCAGCGAAAACTGTGAACTCATATCTTTCGTGCAAGACGTGAATTTTTTTGTGAAGGTATGACAAAGTTGAAATAAAGGAGTGAATGTTGTATTGAACTGCAGGGAAACTATTTCAAAAGTTCCAAAAAAAATTGTGGAAAAATATGTTTGTTCATGAGATACAGATACGTTGTCATTACTTATTGAACGCCCCTCGTACCAGATTTTTGACATTCGTGGTCAAGCCAACCGCTTGAAGAAGAAATGCAATGTGATACGATATACGATTTGGCATTTTGTCTCGATGCACGTCATATCGGCAAATACGCAAAATTAAATGCAAACTTAAAAACAAATAAATCAAAAATTCAATGCAAACCGCAATATAAAATTCAACGACACAAGTTCTGTAAAACATAAAACAGCAACAACCCTGCAAACCGCTGCAAAAATTGTTGCATAAAATCAACCATGTTAAAAATTATGGTTCAAATTGGAACAGAACTTGCCATATTTCTACAACACACCACCGCGTACAACTCCACACCTTAAAATGTACAAATAACTCTTATTGTTTCTCGTTTCTATGGTTGATACATTCAAATTTTTGGCATTAAATTCTCTCCAACGGAGTAGATGTTCACTAGATGTAAGTTAAGAGGTAGGCATCAAGGATCTTGTGTACCAAAATTAGTATTTACTCAAAAATCCGGCACGCAGAACTTGAACGTAGTTTCAATTTCAAACCACCGGACTTTGGAATGTGTGAAGTGGACCAATTAGTACTCTCCCTGCGTTACGAGTTAGTTTGGAATTGGAATCTTCCCCCAAGCCGAATTTTGAAGATAGTAGTGTACATTGCTAATTAACACGTAGCAGAACCGAGAACACGTAGCAGGTAAGAAGCACGGGTTGCTTTATGAGCCTTGAGTTCTGCTGATCAAGGTCGAGTCGGATAAACTTTTTCCAAAGTGGTTCTTCAAACAGGTTATTTCTGATCTCTGTGGATAAAGCGGCAGAATGCACGTCGTCGTCAGGCTGCTACTGCTGGCTGCTGTCGTAGATGGGAAATATCTAACCTTGACACTCTTTCTCTACTTTCTCTCCTCCCTTTTCACATCAACTTTCTCTCTTGACTTCAGACCCAAATATTGGAAAAATTGAGTTTGGATCAACAGCTCGCACCTTGTCATACAGGAAAACGGACCCAAGTCACTCACAAGCCGTCACACTTTTGTTGAAGAAAACTTGACGCTCTACGCGCCTCACACGCGATTTTATGATTTAGAAAGTGGCAGATGGTAGAGTACTTCCACTGTGTCTATTTTCGTCTTCTTCAGGCAATAGAATATCGTCAAAGCAACCTGGAATTGAGTATTTATTTGCAACTACGCATTCCAAACATGCCGCCAAGGTGATTGAATGGGAATCTATTTATCTGCGAAGTGAATTCTGTGTACAATTTTCCACGAGCCAAAAATGATCTCAGAAAACGATGGCTAACTTTCAACAGTTTATTTCAATCAAAACAATTCTCCAGCTTTGCACTTCTTACGTCGAAATCATCAAAATATCGAAAAATTTCATATGCAAACATATAAGGAATTTGAAATCTCAGCGATTGAGGTCACCCTGGTTTCAAAGCTCAAATTGTATGCTATAATTTCGCATATTTGTCTTGGTGTATTTTTGGCATTTTTTCACGTAGATTTGGAAATTCTTGGCAAATTTTTTGTGCCAATGGCAGATTTCAACCAATTTTGAAGGCGTTTGGTCTATGTTGTACTCGATGTCAAAATTTCTCCATATTTTTTGTTTTTTACAATATCTTTCCTAAAATTTTAATAATTGTTGCAGGTTGATTTTAAAATACTTTTCAACAACGAGTTTACGCAGCTTGGCTGATCGAATCTCATAAGACACACATCTGCACCTTTTCTAAATTTAAATTGGCATTTGGGTAATGTAACTTTTTAGCGTACTATATTTCAGATTTCGACCATTTATATGTAATACATACGAACCTTTCGCTATTAATTAATCATGATGTTTTGCTGTATTTTATTTTATATATGCGTATTCAACATTCATAAAAGCAAAACTAGCATTTACTCTCTGTTTCAAAGTAAAAGCTATACAAAAGCACTTTACGCTGTGTATATATGCTCCGATATTGTACGTGATCGCCCAAATCTGTTTTTTACAGTAGTCTCAGTCTCAAGTCAAAATAATAAAACTCCATGGATAAACACGATCCAAGTTCTTTAACTTTCTTCATCTCACATCCTTGTCAAAATTCATCAAGCTGTTTTTTTATTATATTTTAAAGCCTAATAATGAAGATAAACAGATTCATCATGTTGGCTCATTAGCTTATTCTTGCAGTTATCGGAATCTTAAATCTAGGAAATTACCAATTTCCGGAAAATGCAACGCTAAACATTCCTAATTTGATTACCTTTAATGCAAATATTAAAAAATAAACGTATTTTACTTTATAATTTATATACTATATACTATACTTTACTATATGTCGCTTCTCGAATTTCCCAATTTCGAAACGCAATATAATGCCACATAGATACAAATTCATTAAAAAAATATTTATAAAAATATAATTATAACGTTTGGATGATCTATGGCTTGAATAAATAATTTTCTGCGATTTATTTTAAAACTTATCTGTCATCGCTGAATTTTAGGCGTTCGTCATGGAAATTATTTGACTAGCTTAAAATTTGAACCAGGAATCTTATCCAGATTTCTTAAAACATATTGACATAAATTCTTGTTTACAATTAGCTATAAAAATCGAGCAAAAAATCATGCCTTCTTATTTACAAAACATAGATAGCCTCAATTTAGCTGTAGTTGTTTAACTGATCCGATAGCCGGCAGCAGTAGAGCCAAAACTAGAAACCGAGAACAGCAAGAGATTTGCAAAGAGGCTGAAAGCTGAAATGGATGACTTCATCCAAAGTCGAAAATTCGCATTTGGGAAGCTGTGCAAATAATAATGGAGAAGTGCAGGGTTTACGTGTTGCGTGGAAGTGAAGGAAATCTATTAGGAGAATTAAACGAGCTCAGAGCATGTACCATAATAATCTGCTCAGAACGCTAATAGGGAGGTTATGAATGAAGCATTTAAACAGGTGCTAAGAGGAATAACTCTGACTTTGAAATCTCCTTGTGGAATATGACTATTTGGAATGGAAGTGGAAGCTAAGCTATTTGCATCTCTGTGGTCCGCATTATTACTTTTATCACTTGAATACGCTCACAATTCACGATAGCTCGTAAATATGCATATGCGCTCCATGGTTTCAGAACATTTCTTATGGGTTTCCGAGTATTGCGTAATGCGAAGCCAAAGGAACATTTCGCATGGTCTAAAAGCGGTTCAAATGTCCTCTAAAATATGCACTAAATATTCCAAATATTACCACTAAAGTATGAAGTAATAATACGAATTTAAACTTAGAAATAAGCCATGCTTGTTGTAAAATAAAGTCAACCAAGCTTTATATATGCTAAGCACATTAAATTACGCATCTAACCTCGAAAGCACGATAAGCACGATGGCAAAGAACCTAAGCACTGCAAATTTCTTCAATTCGAAAACCAATACAATGCAAAAAAAATCATTCAAGAAATGTAAAAGTTTACATTAATGTACAAAAATGTATTCAAAAACTTCAAAATATAAACCAAAATCAGAGGGAAAACATAGAAATATGTAAATATGTGCTAAAATCTTAAAGCAATACAAAAGTTGGTAGTGCAAAATTTGGTATTTGGCACCAGGCCGGTGTAAATTTGAATTGTCAAGATTTTAAGTTCTTCTAATCTACGGCGAGTGTTTTTCAAAATAACCGATACATCCGGGTTTACACGCTAACCAGGCATCATTGCATTCATCCGGAAAGAATTCCAAATGAGTTACCCTGTATTTCTATTTACTGAACTGTCTTCATACTACATATCTCCACTTGCAGCGACGAGGAAAGACGTCAACAGAATTTGGAATGGAAGTATTAGTGGTTACTTGTTACTTGTACAGTTAAAGGAAACTATTTCGCCACTACGATACGACCACCGCAGGACTCGAGAAGCTCTTCTTTCCTTTAAATTGCTTTCCTGCTTCGCTAAGGTACTAATCTTGACAATCACAGGGGAGTACATGGAATCGATTAGATTTCTAGGACCGATTTCTGAAGATAAGCACAAAAGTAGAACTTCCAGTCAAACTCAACTTCCTTTCTGTACTTCGAATTACATTTACCATCCGAACAATTCGGAAGAGCCACTGGCGATACAGCGTCGAAATTCCGGAACTCACTTTGCGTCGCTGGATACTCGAAGGAAGCGGCTGTAATTATTTTTCAATTAGTTAAGAAAAAACTTTGTAATCATCCATCATCCATCGACTGCGAGCAATACATGTACTATTATGACTTTTGAAATCGTGTGGATTTGTATGGCTAAATATAGAATGTATTCAATTGTAATGCGGGTAGATTCTAGCTTTTAAAGCTATATGCAAAGTACAGGTTGAAAATACCAGTTTTGAGTGCATAATTAATGTAATGGCAATGGTGGTTACTTATGATAATCATATCCGAAGGTTGTTTTAATTTTTGCATAACTACAGATCACAGAGTTTCAACAAAACTATTTTAATACTCGTGTACCAGAGTCATCAATTGTGGATTTCAGTTCAAATGCACTTTTCCACATGTACAGGGTGGATAAGTCCACCTTCAATTCTAAATGAATTGTCCAAGGACGAAGTTCCATTGAAAACAAAACCATGCGGCGATTTTAAAATTGTATGAATTTTTGGAGGAAATCTGAGAGCTACATTGACATGAACGGCCTCCAGGAACGGTAATTTGTGTGAAAAATGAGAGATGAAAGATGCAAAAAAAAATATACCTTTTGTCGTAGATGAAACGTTCAGTCTTTATTGTAGAGAAAGCTCGTCCATTTCAACAATTTTCATAATTTGTTTTCAAAAAATTAAACAATAGACTCAATGACCAATGACCAATATTTTAGAAAACTCGAAAATGACATAAAGGGGTAAATTAAGAAATTCGAATAGTGGCTGAATTACGAATAGTGTACAATAATATAAGAATATGACCTAAAGTTATTCGAAAAGCTTGAAGAATGACCTGTAAATAGTTTTAAGACCTAGACGAGTGATCTAAAGTTAGTTTAAAATACTCGAATACTTTATCTAAGAATATTTAGCAACTGGAACAATGGCATTAAATTAGTGTACAATGAATAACTTAAAACCAACTTAGAAGCTTAAACCTCAAATAATTTAATAAATTTTAATAATTTATTAAATATTTATTAAATTTATTATTTAAACAAAATACTTTAAAATAGTTTCACAACTTCAACGAATGGCATACAAAATTTCCTAAAAACTCGAAAAATGACATATCGTCACTTGAAAAAACTCGAAGTGTCACCCAATATTACGAGTAGTACCTGATCAACGATCTTAACTAGCTTAATTCGAATGACCTAAACCTTGCTTAAAATAGAAACACTGCAACTAACTTCAACTTAGTGTCAGTGATTTAATGAATTACCTAAAATCTATTTAAAAATTCGAGAACCATAACGAATAGTTCAACAAATGACCTAAATTTAAGCTAAAGAGCTCGAAAAATCTTCTAAACCTTTTGTTTTCTATAAACACATCTATTTCCAGATTGAAATTATCGGACACACCTTGTATTTCAAATCCCAACCGGAGGAGGACTGCATGCCATAAATGGACATTATTATTGCAGCAGAATTATCTTTTGAGGTGTTGATCGAAATGGAATCTAGTTGACTTTTTGACCTAGACTATAATACCGTTTCCTGTACTCCAACTGTTCAAGCTGACATTATTACAAATTGCAATACGGGAGCCTCAGTGCGGCTGACAGCTGATCTTTAACTTAAGGTCAGAGAGGCAAACGTTATACTCGTATCTTCTTTTATACGTTTTTCCCTTGATCTTACTGCTTCAGTGAGCTTCAGCTGTCAAAAACTTCTTACATTAATTATATCATATCCTGTTTACACGTCAAACTTATTCGCGTACTCGAGTGTTATAGCTCATGTTGAACATTGAACATGTTTGTTGAAAGTTCTAAGTTTTCTTATCAAGGATGAATTCGTCAATGCAAAGTGTGTACATGGCGTCCTAGTTAATTGGAGAAATACTAATCTTGACAATAGGATTGGAAGCTAAGTTTTCGTTTCCTTAGAATGTTCCCAGAGATCTAAGAAAATTTCATGCGCCTTGGGACACTTAAATATGATGAGCTGAGTAATTGAACTTCGTACTTCGGCTGGTTGAGTACACTTACACTACTAATTAAAATTCACTGTGTTGACGTTGACAAACTGAGGTTACACAAAGAACTCAACTACACACTTCTACTGCGTTGTCTCAAATTAATTGTTTAATTAATAACAGGCCTAGCATTCTAATTAGGACTAATAGGTCGGAAGAACTGAGTGGATTCTTGAATTGTTTATATTTACGTAAGACCCTCTGACGTTCTCGATAAAAGTTTTTATGAGGAAATTATGGTTTGGTCAAAAACGTGGACAGAATGCTTGATTTTGTTTATTTCATTTTTATCTGGCTGTTGTTAATTCCTATTTTTAGAAATTCCGTATTTGTTTTGAGTAAATGCTCAATGTTAATGAAAATTATTTCATCACAGTGCTCTACGCGTCAGCGGTTCGGGAGTCAATAAATGACGGTTTCTTTATTTTTGTCGATTTATTTTATAATAATGATTTGTCGAACCATAGATGAGCAAGTAATTAGCCCTACTGTACTGCCCTACTCGGGTTTTCTTTCCCTACCGCCCTACTGCCTTATTCCAAATTTTCAGCCTAACCCTGTACCGCCCTACTGCCCTACATTAAATTCTTGGCCTACTACCGTATTGGTACCATCCTACCCAGCAGGCAGCAGCGCGATTGGGGCGCCCTACTTTATCCTATGCCCTACTCAGTAAGGCAACTTGCCAAACTATTCTTCTCCTTAAGATATTGTTGTTTGTGCTTCCCTGATGGTCAAATAATTTGCCCTACTGCCCTACTGCTGCGTAGGGCAACTTGCCCAAAATCCGCCGAGCTTTGTGGTGTGTTGTGGTGTGAGTGTGAGTTCAATACAGTGCTGTGGATTAAGGCTGGCTTCGGATCGGATATTTTTCAAATCCGATCCGATCCGATCCGATCCGAAATATTTCGGATGGGTTGC
>JAQFYU010002870.1:0-10996 GCA_034694905.1 Ceratophysella granulata
GGTCCACCGACCATTGTGTAAACACCTTCCCGAATGAATTTGGACATACCAAGCTCATTAGCCACCTGCTTAGCCATAAGCCGAAGCTTGCTGCAATAAGCAGTGTTGAGTGGTGGGAAACGAAGACCAAATCTGGAAACATAAATAAGTGTTTAGATTGCGTATTGAATGGTCAAAGGTGCTGTATCTTGGAAATATTTCATACCGTTCGTCGTTGGCTCCGCGGAGCGGTGAATCTCCACCCATTCCTGGAAAGTTGAGATGATCCTTGATGAACATGATGTCTCCGACCTTGAACTCGGAATTGAGGCCACCCGCAGCATTGGTCACAATCAGGATTTCAATTCCAAGGAGTTTGAACACCCGGACCGGCATAGAGCATTTCCACAGGGGGTAACCTTCGAAGTAATGGAACCTGCCCTGCATGCACATAACTGGCACATTGGCCAATTCACCCAGGACAAGCTGACCAGCATGACCACAAACCGTCGATTCTGGGAAATGTGGAATTGTACAGTAGGGAATCTTGTCTGCATTTTCAAGGAGGTCACCGAGGGCACCTGTGACAAATAAGGGCCAATATCATCAAAATCAAGCAAGTTCGACATCTTTGTGTTAAGTTGACCTTACCAAGTCCCGATCCGCAAATAATTCCAATTTTAGGTCGATGAGCCGTATGTTCCAGAATAAAATCAGCGCTCTCCTTAACAATTTCATATGTGTACGGATTCTGAACATTCCCAACTTTGGAGATGCATGTTCGATGCCCATTTTGATCTTGTTTCTGAAATTGTGTAGGGGTCGGCGCAGTGTGGTCCATGCCCTTGTCCATGTAATGTGTCTCTCCGTTTCCGTTTGCATATTTCAATGAACTCATTTTGGATTTGATTTTTCTGTGGTAGAATTCAGAAAATGTTAATTAAAATACGATTTTGATGTTTGGAAGCGGATTAGCTAATTCGGCTCGTCAAGTGTGAACTTAATTTGTTTAAGCCAATAGGAGATGACAGACGAGTGCCAGGGCCAACTCGAAGTGACACGGAATACGGAACTCACTGTAAATGGGTGAGCGTGGAGAAATCGCTTTTATTTATCAGAATTTCTAGGTCAAGGATTTCAACAATTTTCTTTTAAATATATCTTGGATTCGAAAGTTTGGAAACAAACCCGTTCTGATTGAAACTGGAAATGAATTTATAACTTGCATGAACAAAGGTAGTGTAGTACGCTCAAACCTCTATCCATGAAATAGGATAACTACATCAAAGACAGCCTAAAGTGTTAAATACTGTGAGAATTCAAATTGTATTTCAATTATCAGCAGAAACAGCTCGGACGATGTCTGAATTTTTCCAGTTAAAGATTGTTTATTTTTTCAAAGTCAAAAAAGTGTAAAGAAATTGAACTTAAATTGATAAAAAGCAAACAGATATTGACATTTATCTGAAAAGACGAGAAACTTGAGAAAACTGGACACATTAATGACTATTTCCCTGTGTTTACCTTATGTGCAGTTGTAGCCCAGAGGATAATTTGTACATTTATGGTTAAAATTTAAAGGTATAATAAAATATCAGAATTACAACCAAAATATTTAATAATTTTTCTTTAATTAATAGAAATTATTTTTATGAAATTAGGTATATTTATTTTTTAGAATTTACATTTAGTACTTAATTTATAAAATATTATATTTAATATAAAGTAGTTAAATATAAGAATATAAGAATTGTCTACCTTGCTTGGTTTTGGATTTTTGATATGTAAAGGCACTTGCACTCTTGAATTTTTTGTATCTTTTTATAGAAAAGAATCAACCGTGTGGCTCTGTGTCTAAAGATTCAAAGGAAGATTAAAGACTTAAGTCGTTGATTTTATAGGTAAGGATTATGACTTGTGACATCTGGAATAGAGATGGACGAGTTGAAGCTACTTAGTTAATAATTTAATACGATTTGTGCTGGATTAAGCGTCAACATGACAAAAAATGATAAATTATCTGCTATAAAGCAAACATACATATTTAAGGTTCCACGAAAATTCACCCCCGGAAAATCCGTTCCGGAAAATTCACTCCGGAAAATTCGCTCCCGGAAATTCACTCCCTTTGAAATTCGCATCTACAAAGTTTCGCTCCCACGAAAATTCGCTCCCATGAAAATTTACTCCCGGAAAACTCGCCCCCATAAAATTCTATTTCCGTTAAAACAGTTCGATTATCAATTAAGCTTGCATTGATGAAGATTTACAGTATTTTTATAATTCATCAGCTTGAACTTCCAATATATGTAATCACCCGTACAAACATAAAAGCACATGACTAAAAAGTAGTAGCTACATATAGTATGCAATCCACTGCGAAAAAGAACTGGAAAGAAAGGGCGTCTTCAAAAGTTCCGACACTCAATTTTTTATTGAAAACAGGAAATACTTACAAGTCTGAATCTGAAATATTGTCAGCTTTGGACTTGGTACCAGTCAGCTTTAATTCAGTTCCCTTCCCTTCCCTTTGGTATCGTTAACACATGCAAAAAAAATACCGGTTTCCTCTCAGAGATTTCATCCAGTGTCGAAAAGAATAAAAGTCACTTAGGTCAACGCGACTGTACGGTGGGTGGCGAAGTTCTATTAAGAAATAATAAATAATCTTTCCTGATCATGATCAGTGATTTCACGATGTCGCGGTGACGATAAAAATTTGCCATGTCAGGGTTCCTCGTCTCTCATTTCTGATTGTGTGGAGCAAATTGTTCCAATAATTTGCATCAATAGTCACTACTAAAGGTACTATCACGAGGCAAGTTTGTTTGTAAGAACTACGATCCACCCTTGACCCTGGAGTCCCAGACACAGCCTTCCATTGATGATTTCCTGAACTTTTCGTGTTTTGCTCTGTAGATTTTGATTTAAATTTTTTAACTTTTGAAGGAAAACTACGGTGCTGTGTGCTGTCACTACATCGATTCGAATTTTAGTTATGGGCCATGGGAATGAAGAATGAATATGCTTTCACCAGATAGATGTGTGTACTTTTCAGAATCGGCTTCATTTTTCAGAAACTTATGAAAACTTTTAAACATCCTTCTTCCCGGACGTAATCGGCGTTGGTACCTACTATCTGGATCAGTTTTTCTGTAAATTAAGTTATTTTATTAAAACGAGGGTCACCCGCTAAGATGAAATGCCAACTTTTTGCGCTACTTCTCTGGCATTTAATCGGCACCAGCTGCCCATCATCTCGAGTGTCTCCATGGCAGTTCTATATTTATGATATATATATTATGTCACCTTGATTGCCGATTCAGGACTCTCCATACTGCTGAAACTTAAATTCCTGTTAATTTGTAAAATTGGCATGCTACTAGTGTTAGTTGAAAACGACCGTTTTATTCAATCAATACACTAAACTGAATTCCAATGCCGCTGAAATGGTTTTAGTCGTATTCTTCGTAATTAACAAATAAAGAAAGCTTTCTATATACAGACTACAAAAGCTTAAATCTACAATTACAAAGGCAGTTATATTCGTATTCGTAAGCGTCCTTTTTGCTAAAAATTATTACTACCAATACTTGAAGTTCAAAATTGAATTTACAAATATTGGAATTTTAAAAGTATATGGACTAGATTTACGCGTTGAATTACTTATGGTTTTTGCTTCATCGAGCGGATTCCGGATTGAGTTCTACTTGGTAGGGTTCTGAAGTTGATGAATTGACGGAATGAGCTGAGTGACGAATTTCTTGAGATCCTTTTCACGATTGTTGGCCGTTTCAACGACTTCCTCATGTGTGGCCTCTTCCTCAACATCATAGTCTGTAATGCACTCGTTGGTAATCAAGCTAAAGGCAAATACTTGGATTCCACAGTGGCGGGCCATGATCACTTCCGGTATGGTGCTCATACCTGAAATATTTGAATTCGATTTTAGTATCAAGGTCAAGTTTGCAAAACTAAGTACAGTTTAAGTTTAAGCACTAAACAGTTCGCTTACCGACAGCATCAACTCCAAGTGTTCGCATAGCTCGAAGCTCGGCAACGGTTTCATACGACGGTCCACCAACCATTGTGTAAACACCTTCCCGAATGAATTTGGACATACCAAGCTCATTAGCCACCTGCTTAGCCATAAGCCGAAGCTTGCTGCAATAAGCAGTGTTGAGTGGTGGGAAACGAAGACCAAATCTGGAAACATAAATAAGTGTTTAGATTGCGTATTGAATGGTCAAAGGTGCTGTATCTTGGAAATATTTCATACCGTTCGTCGTTGGCTCCGCGGAGCGGTGAATCTCCACCCATTCCTGGAAAGTTGAGATGATCCTTGATGAACATGATGTCCCCGACCTTGAACTCGGAATTGAGACCACCGGCAGCATTGGTCACAATCAGGATTTCAATTCCAAGGAGTTTGAACACCCGAACGGGCATGGAGCATTTCCAGAGGGGGTAACCTTCGTAGTAGTGGAACCTGCCCTGCATGCACAGAACTGGCACGTTGGCCAATTCACCCAGGACAAGCTGACCAGCATGACCACAAACCGTGGATTCGGGGAAATGTGGAATTGTACAGTAGGGGAACTTGTCTGCGTTCTCAAGGAGGTCACCGAGTGCACCTGTGACAAAAGGGTCATCTCATCAAAATCAAACAAGTTTAACAGTTCGAAATTGTATCCTTTGTTTAGTTAATCTTACCAAGTCCAGATCCGCAAATAATTCCAATTTTAGGTCGATGAGCCGTACGTTCCAAAATATAATCAGCGCTCTCCTTAACAATTTCATATGTGTATGGATTCTGAACGTTCCCAACTTTGGAGAGACATGTTTGATGTCCATTTTGATCTTGTTTCTGAAATTGGGTTGGGGTCGGCGCAGTGTGGTCAATGCTCATGCTCTTAACCTTGTTAATCAAATTATTTGCGTGGGAGTGTCCATTCTTGTCCATGCCGGCGAACTTTCCGGTCCCATTTTGAACACCATTTCCGTTGTCCAAGAAGTGCGTCTCTCCGCTTCCGTTTGCATATTTCAATGAACTCATTTTGGATTAGATTTTGTCTGTTAAAGAATTCAGAATAATTAATTAAATTGAAATATAATTTCTACACGCTGCACGCTACGTCCAGAGTGAATTTTATTTGTTTAAAACAATAAGCGATATCAAGTGTGTCAGTGCCAGTGCCAAGTGACACGGAACGCACTGCAAATGGGTATGCGAGGAGAAATCTCTTTTATGTATCAGAATTTCTTGGTCAAGGATTTCAACTATTTTCTTTTAAAAATATCTTGGATTCGAAAGTTTGGAAACCAGTCCGTTCTGATTAAAACTGGAAACGAATTGATAGCTTGCATGCACAAAGTTAGTGTAGTCTTCGTCCATGAAAGATAACTCCAGCAAAAACAGCCTAATGTCCTAATTACTGTCAGAATTCAAATGGAATTTCAATTATCTCCAAAGACATATCAGAATTTTGTCTGAATTTTTCCAGTTAAAGTCTGTTTGTTTCTTCAAAGTCAACAAAGTGTAAAGAAATTGAAGATAAATTGATAAAAACGCAAACAAATATTGACATTTATCGGAAAGGACGAAAAACTTGAGAATACTGGACACACTAATGACTATTTCCCTGTTTTACATTGTGCAGCGTTAACCTCTACATTTTTTCGTTAAATTTAAATAAGAGTATACTAAAATATCAGGATTAATTCTTAAATATGTAATAATTTTTTTTTAAATTGCAGTTTCCTATGCTTTATTGAACCTTTCATATTTATAAAATAATAAGAAATATTAACACAATTATATATATTAAAATATAGTTGGTACTTAAAAGTATTTTAAAATATATAGTTGCCTACCTTGTTTGGTTTTTGATTTTTGATAAGTAAGGCACTAAGCACTCTTGAATTTTTCGTATTTTTTTAATAGAAAAGAATCAACCGTGTGGCTCTGTGTCTAAAGATTCAAAGGAAGATTTAAGAATTTGTCGTTGCTTTTATAGGTAAGGATTGTGCCTTGTGACATCTGGAATGAGATGGAACACTTGGACTGGAGCTACTTAGTTTAATGTAACTAATGCAATACGATTTATGCTGGATTAAACGTCATATGACAAACTATCTGCTATCAATAAAGCAACAGTGACATATCTGAGGAAAATGTTGTTCGATGTTCCTATTAAATTAATGCACTCATCTCTACTGTATTATATGCCATGCCATGGCACGAGTGTATATTCAGGGGTTAGTCGTTCGGCGTGATTATCGGGTACCTCGTACTACTACGAAATGAGATTGATTCAAATCAAATATCATATCATGTCATTGTCATATATGATAGATGAGATGGTTCGATGTTTGAGTTGACTAATGTAATTTTGTCGGAATCTTACATTCAATGACCGGAGAGCACTCTGACTTCCTAATTCCTAATAATATTGAAATTTGCAATTGCAGATTGGTACCTAAATGTTCTTGCCCGGAAATGTCATAAATAGATTGGGCTAGACAATGTTTGTTTGTAGATTTCTACTCGATACACTGTTTCTATTGTATTGTAATTGGATTCCGGGTTGGGTCTACTACGGAAGTACGCGTTACTAATTGACATTTGATCTTCGATCTGAATCCTACCTACTACTGTATGTAGTTTACAGTAATATGA
Organism: Ceratophysella granulata; assembly: GCA_034694905.1. Lineage (NCBI taxonomy): Eukaryota > Metazoa > Arthropoda > Collembola > Poduromorpha > Hypogastruridae > Ceratophysella > Ceratophysella granulata. The sequence continues at coordinate 6,659 of JAQFYU010002870.1, forward strand.
TTTTCAATTTTCAACCCAAAAATATGATGGCTTGGCCTAGGAAATGCTAGATGTTTGTATTTGTACATTATTCAAAGAACGAGATCAGAAGTCAAGATTCATTAAACAGAGCAATGTACATATGTAGGTACACAATATACAATACACATACATACATGATTTAAATTACGTTTTGAAAGATGGATAGGATTAGATTCTGTTTTTGATCAACTCTTCCGTCTCGACGATCAACAAATATTGGATTTGGAAATCTACTCGTCAATTTTGTTACGATATATGATACACAAGCAAATTATAGGGAAAATTACAAGAGCATAATACAAGCGAAATTTCATATGGTAAAACAAAGTTATAAAAAATTCTATTATTGCACCGCAAATTCAAATTCTAGCTACGTTCCGATTAAAATCCAGAAAACACATCACACGTCATAAAAAATTGGATTACAGTGGCGAAAATTAGATTTTTATTTCGAATTTTGGAATAAAAAAACTGAAATTAAATCCTGGTCGATTTATTTGAACAAGGTGCATTCAGCATTCGTAAATATTACTAATTATAATTATTCAATTCCAGTCGCGCCTGTCGTATTGACTGTTCAACAAAAACAGGAAATATATGCAAAATTTTAATATTGATAGAGCGGATGATAAATTTCTGCAGAAATCTAGTGAAGTCAGTATTAGAAATATTAAAGTGCGCATGATGGTTCCGGTTATTATTTATCATTCCTAACTTTGCAGCTTGAACTTTTGGTTGTGTTTACGTAAGTTTATTATTAGAATACGTGTACCCGATTAAGCGGATATGGCATTAACTTTCAACAGCATGTGAGTCATTAAAATTACAACTAATCCAATCCAGGTATTTAGTAGTTGATGACATTGTATGCCTTTTGAGCAAACTTTCGTCACAGGCAATTCCAGATCCGTACTTGTGCTTCACATTCACATACAATAAATAATGAAATATACTAACTGTCGATACCGATTACTTTTTACCTTCACTTAATTGCGTCCTAAACTTCAAAAACAAATCTACGTACGTACACAACTCTTTTGTATGAGGAAATATTACATTATGCTAATAAGCTGGGATTACGGCTTACCACCGATGATCAGCTAACTGCGCGCGTTTTCGCATAATTAGAAGCTTCAAACGTTGTCCAATGACGTTTGAGCTTTGAGCTGTTATATATTAATTTAATAATTTTTAAGACTTCACAGATTTCCAGATCTCAATAATTACGAAATACTTTAATTATACTCTGAACTGTAATAACCACGTGCAGACAATAAAGTTCTTGTGCAAACCGCAAATCTGGAAAATCGTCACAAATAACTAGTAAATCGCAAAATGGAATATTTATGTTGACGGATGCAATTCTTGGGTGAATTATTCAATACCTTCCATTTTTGTGATTACTGGAAAATATTGGCGTGCACTGGAATGGACGCCTCTGAAAAAATTTGCCTTTATGCACATCTGTAAAAGTTTGTCATTTTAAGTATTCAACTTGAATATTTTTTGAAATCAAGATTGTGCCAGAGATCTCGTGATTCGCCATGGCCACGCCTTTGCCTAGCAATGCATGAAGCTGTAGCTGAACCTGCTGGTGTCATTCGTCAGAACACTAATTAAATCGTGTATATGAATAGTTCATTTACATACAGGCATTCAAGCCTAGCCACATATGGTTTAGATTACTTCTAAATAAGACCATTTCCATTTGTACGCGTGTCACCACCATGAATGAGTTTACAGAGAAAAAACGATGTCAGGAAATCTTATGTTCGAGATCAGATAAAAAGTGATCAACGAGAAGTTAAAACAAATCCTGGATGTTTAACAACCCGAAATTAACTCCAGCATTTTTTTGTGAAGAAACTTAACGCCTGACGTACATGAGAGTATTAATCTCTTAAACTGGAAAACGAAAGAAAATAAAGAAAAGTCAGGAACCGAAACTCCGCAGTAAGAAACCCGGGATTGAAGTTGAAGATGAACAAAAAGTGTGTAAATGAGCTGACACGTGATGCAACAGAACTGCATGTTGTGTTTTCTATTTTTTAGAAATCTATTTTTAACATAGTTGAGGTATGAAACTAAGACTCATACACTTCAAACAGTCTTTAGTACACCGATATGCTAAACGCCTATTTTAAGCTGAAAATATACACACTACTACAGCTCTAAAGCATTGCCGCAGTCATTTTAGAAATTAGTGCTTTTGTGAACATTTGAAATGTAATTGACGAGTTCAGTGTTTTCAAGATACAAAAAAAATTATATTGAATTCGAGCATTGAAGTTCGTCGTTCGTATAAAACAGGTTGTATGCGGAGAAGTAATTAGATTGTAATTTGTAATTGGTGACATTTTAAGAAGATTGCTGTAATATTGGATCCCAGCAGTGCGGGTGGGTTGGGTATTCAGTTTCACCACTTTGGCTAATTACAATTTTTTTCCGACGGATGACCGGCAGTCGACAGAGTGCAGTTGCCTGCATATGAACTGAATATCTAGAACATTAGGTAATCATTATCATCATAAACCCGTAAATTCTCCGAATCTAAAAGTCACATCGCCGCCCTAATGTTCTACAGCATTCAACTATCTTGTATGACGCCAATGCAACGATACATTGAACGTTTTTTTAGATTTTTTTTCCAAAGGATTTCTTGTAGGAAAGTGCGTCAACGATTTTTTCCCAAAACGCAACTACACAGTACATGTGTATCGAACAAAATTATTTAAATTCACAATTACTGTATAAACAAAAAAATTGTAACATCGAATAAAGCTTATTCATGCAATATGGGCGTATAATGTATCATAATGTATCAGCATAACACTGCATCGCCTTTGCCGCGAATACAATACGTTATATGTGCAATTCTAGGTTTTTGTATTTATACTAGTAGACTCGTTCTAAGTAGAGAGACAGCCATGCTAATTAAATTCTGCACAATGTGTATTTCAAATATACGAAATGTTTACTACATATAGACTGGCAGGGCACAAAATTCCTTCTGCTACTGTAATGCAGTTTAGTTTTAGTTTCATGTTTATCTGCAATTAGATTATAAACATTTCGTACAGTAGAACGTACGTATGCGGCTTATGCCCATTTAAAAGATCAACTATTTTGACAGTTTGTAAATATGTTGATATGTTGCCAACTACCAACACAGACAATACAATAGTCATTAATCTAATAATTCATTATGACTTGCGTCTTGAGCACCGAGGTTCCTCTTAAGCTAATTAAATTGAAAAAAGCTTCCTGTCTGCATGCGATTGTTTTAGAGTTCGCTTCGTCATTTTCAATCCTTATCATATACATTGTATTTGTATTTACATAGTCAGGTCTAATTCTGTTTTGTAGCGAAAGGCGTGGGCACTAGTTTCGATTCGAGTCGAGACTACCAAGGCTGAACGTGACTGTAAATTAGCTAGTCAACTTGATTCACAGAAAAACGACGAATTAAAAAGGTTAGAAAATTATACTCCCATTTTTTCAATCGCATCATATATTTGTGTAAGTGGTTTGCAATTGCAACTTGCAACTTTCATTTTTGTGAGTTTAGATAAAAAAAACTCGAAAATACGTTGTTGTTGTTGCACGAATTCGACAATAAATGTAAACATTGGAGAGATTGTGCGTCGTTTGCTGCAGCACAATCGAACACCACTGACACCTTCGGGTGTGCCTGCACAATAATGGGCGTTGAGCGAATTGAACGACTCGACTGCACCAATTTTGATTCTCGGTCGCCGTGCAATGCATTTTTCATCTTTTGTTTTGAATTCCAAGGTTGCAATGTAATTGCTAGAGATTTTCAAAGTATTCTACGTTTGTTTTATTCGTAATTTTCATGTTTGATCTTTTGTTGTACTTATTACAGTTTGTATTTGCTATTTCGTAATCTCAATTAGTCGAACTCGATCCGGAGACACGTGACACCTGACCTGACCCTGACAAGTCGATATTTTGTGTTTCACTCATCTCATCGGGTAAGTTCTTAATAAATCGTCAAACATGAACCATGAACAATGAAGGTCAGAGGTCGATAGTGTAAGGTGGTGGTGCCTAAATTGAAATATAATAAATGTTTGGCCTTCAGTTCAGTCTTCGTCTGTCATTGCTTTTTATGAATGTTGCACTTTGACTTTACATATTTTGTATTTGCGTTTGCGTCAAGTCCAAATGTCAAGCCACAAGTTTTGACGACAAACCGATTAGAATTAGTGGTGTTTGAGCCGCCTATCACTCCTCTCACAAGTTACAACCACTGCCCGGTAAGTTAGAGGTATGGACCAACGCCGACTCGTCGCA